>ML996705.1:155677-308622 GCA_010356995.1 Trichodelitschia bisporula | reverse complement strand
AAACCTCTACCTCCCCACATCAAACCTCCCCACACTCGCAAGCACCCCCACCCCACACTTCATCTACGTCCCGCCATCGCTACCTGGTCTTCACCTCATTCCTTCCTTCGAACGTCGAGCAAACATCCTTTGACACGTCAGCCTCAAGTCGCTTCCCCCATGCCCATTGCGGCGCAACGCCTACCCCCTCCTCGCCTGCGTTTGAAGCGCCCACCCGCACTTCCGGCCAAACAATCTTGAACGCTCTCCTCTCTGCGTAGCAACCTTGTTATTCTCGGGACACTTGGCTGCATCGGTTGAGTAAGGCGCAAGTGGAGGTTGTAATCCTTCGCGACGAACGCCTGCCATGGCGTCCTACATGACGACAGGCTACCACGAAGATTCAGACGCCGACGACGAGTACGAGCGAAGCGTTGTCATGTCCCCCTCACTGCCGCCCGATTTCGAGTCTTCGCCTACCGACTCGGAGGCTCCATCCACGGAACAGACCCCGACGTCCTTCTTCCATCGCGAACCACCCTCCCCCCATGGCCAGGGCTTTGCGCGAGACATTGTCTCCCCAAGCGGCCTCATTACAGATTGGACTCCTGAGCAATGCTCCGATTTTGTGTCCTCTCTGGGCCTCCCGCAATACGCCGATAGCTTTATAGGTATGTCATATAGGCTGCTTTCCATCTGAGGCGCCTGGCTTCTGTGATCATGTCTTCATGCAATGCTGATTCTTTGACGCAGACGAATCCATTGCTGGCGACGCGCTTGTTGCCCTGGTGCATTCCGATTTGAAAGAGATTGGCATCCAGAGTATCGGTCACCGCCTCACAATTTTGAAAGGCGTATACGAGCTCAAGGTGAAGCAAAATATCCCTATAGAGCCGGAGCACTACATCCCGTTATGTAAGTTGCAGGGTCCCGTCTTACGTCGCTTGCTGACTTTGCAGCGGCCGAAGAGACGCAGGAAACCGCCCCTACGCAAGACGACATTGCACGCATCATCCGCATCATTAAAGATCGCGACGCGGATATGCGTCTTTTGAAAGACGATCTCGTCCGCCTGGCGGAAGAAAACAGAAAGCTTCGCGAAGATGTCCTTCCGTTGATCAAGCAGGCAAAAGATCGGTCGCAGCCTTTACCCATCAAGCCGGAAGACCACCATCCCGCGCCCGAGATAAAATCCAGCGGGCTTTCCCGCAAGTTCTCCACGAAGCGCCTCTTTCTCAGCGGCTCCGGACCCAAGAACCCTTCTCCCACCACGATTCCTGAAGGACGCACATTACAGGATACCTCAAGTCTCGATCCTTCAGCCGCCGCTATGGCTGCTTCCACACACCTTACGGCGTCTATGCGCGATACGGGCTCACCAAGCCAGCCCTCTCCCACGTCGCCCGCCTATGCACCACCGAATTCCGCAGGCCCACCGGCACGGTCCTTCCCGCGGGAATCGGAGAACACGTGGACTTCGCAGTACTCCAACACCTCGACCGTTCTTCCCGAGCGCTCTGCCTCGACCAGAGATCCACCGCTATCCGCAGGGTCTGCGCCGGGTTCTGCAACACCAGGTCTGCTAAGAGAGAGCTCTGCAGGTACGGGTAGCACTTCAAATACGCAAGCTTCAGCCTCGGGCGGCGGCGGGAGCGGAGGAGGGACTCCGGGCTCCTCCAATCCGCAGGTCGAAATCTTCAAGTCGTTCCGTGTCAGTATCGACGATCCGTGCCACAAGGTGCTCCCTGTGGCATTGAAAAAATATAACATCACGGCCGACTGGCGACAATATGCCTTGTACATCGTACACGGTGACCAGGAACGGTGTCTCGGTCTCAACGAACGGCCTCTGATACTCTTCAAGCAACTGGACCGAGAGGGGAGGAAGCCTATGTTCATGCTAAGGAAGCACGCCAGTCCGATGGAGGGAAGCGTCCAAACCATCAGCCAGCCGCCCACAAGTGCTTCTCCAGGCCAAGGGCCAAATGACGGCGGAAGGTTTGCTGGTGGAGCCGTCCAGCTACCCGGAGGGGTATTGTAGCGTTCTTAGAACTGTGCATCTTTTGGATGTCATTTGCCGAGTTTGCATCTGCGTAGGGACTTGATGTGCGTATCTATGCCGGTTGGGTCTCTTGACATATTCCTTATACCTGTTGTTTGGGTCTAGCATACGCTATCTTTGGGTGTTTCTTTGAGTTGAGCGTTGGTTTTAACTGCTCTTGGCCTAGCAACGGGACGTGCGGTGTGTCTGGATGGTTGAACATCGAGACGCTCAGATGGACGAAGGCGTCATCTCCGGCAGGCGTGCATTTTGAATGATAGCATTTTGGCGCGGCCGTCAACGGCTGCACACCGGCGGCACCTTTGGGTTCTCAGTCTTTGCTCCTTCGCTTTCCTTGCTGTCAGTATCGAGAGGTTCGCTCGTGCGGCGAGGCGCATCGTGGGTGGAAAATCAGGATGAGGAGTCAATTTTAGGATGGGATATCACGAGGGATCTTCGCTGTCTTTGGGTTCACTTCTGCGTGTGTGACGGAGGATATATATGTCCGCAGAGATTGGACAATGGGCGCTTTTTGACGGTGATGGTAGAGGAGGGCGGGTTGAAAATGGAATATATCTGATCTACTGTCAGCTTCTCGCCTGATGCATCGCATACCGCTCTCTCGCGCGAATCGTGCACATTGCCATCCACAAAAAGCGGGCGAAGTGGTTGGCCTGACGCTCCGCCTCGGGGAAATGAAGCCGAGGACACCCAACGGTCCGCAACACAACAGGCCGTATTGCTGACCGCATGCTTGACGGTCGACGTACACACCGAGCACAACATACGTCAACATCTCAGAATCAGAGCCATATTAAGCCGCAACTCACGCACAGTGACAACTGACAGAACACCTTCGTACGCTTCGCTGTCGTCCCTCTTCACAGCCTCACTCACCCCCCGGCAAGGGGCCAATCTCGTCCGCTGCACGCCTGCAGCCGCCACTCGATATCCTGCATGTAAGATCTGCCAACGTCATGCGCGGCGAGCTGGCATAGCGACGACGGCGCACTCTCTCCCAGCACTTCAGTCGCACTCACTCCACCTTCCATCCTCACTCCTAACCTCCGCGCGCATCACCACCGCCCCGACTCTCCCCGCACCCCCCAGCCGCCCTCGATCTCGTCACATCCCATCACGCGCCCCTGAGGGCACCCCAACCTCACCTCCAACACCACCTCCAACACCCCCAACAACACAAGCACGATGCCCCAAGAACCCCCATTAACGCTAAACACCCGCCGCGCCCAACTCCCCAACCCACAAAACCGCTTCTCATGGCTCGAAACCCCAGTTGACATGCGCGACGCGAGCAGCGCGCCTTTCGCGCCGGACCGCACTATCGTCGAGTCGCCAGATACACCTGGCGCTGACAGGAGACGGATTGAGGGGCAGGCGACGGTAGATGCGGGAAGGGCGGAGCAGCATGAGCAGGCGTGGAATGCGGCGCATGCGGAGCCGGGTGGTTTCCCGGTGCCGGAGCGGGAGCAGTACCCGGCGCACGCGGCGCAACAACACTACCCTGAGCAAGCGGCCCAGCAGCATTACCCGGCACCCGTAGCCGCGCAGACCTATCCGGCCAACGCAGCGCAACCGCAGCAGCAGCCCGGATCGCCGTACAACTTCCCCGCACCCACCGAGACCCATCCAGCGCTATACGCGCCCGTCCACGGCCAACAACAGCAGGCACCGATATCACCAGCCTCACCAGACGCGTACTACGCCTCGCACGCCCCCCAACCACACCCGCAATCCGCAATACACTCCCCCCAATCCCCCTCCTTCCCCTCCCCGCAACTCACCTCCCGCGCCTCCTACCAACCCCAACCCCTAACCCAACCCCACGCCACCCTCCCCCTGCACCAACGCGCCTCCCTCCAACCCGAACCTCGCAAAAAGTCCCCACAGCCGGACGCCGCACCCTTCAGCCCGACCTCCTTCGTGCCTTCCTCTCCAACACCCCTTCCCCACGCACCAGGCCAAATCGCGCATCCGAATATGAGACTGAGTTCGGAGCGGCAACCCTGGAGCCACGGGCTCGGCAGCTGCCCGGACGCGAGCACATGCCTCACCGGTGCGTTCTGTCCGTGCATCCTCGACGCGCGGACGGCGTACCGGCTCGATGCGAAGGCGAGACATAGAGACGCCACTGATATGCTGGGTCACTCCGATGTGAACGGCAGATGTGTAGCCGGGGTAGTAGGGGGCTTGTGCGGGCTGTATTGGATACTCCCGCTTATGGTGCGGTTGAGCGTGAGGCGGGTTTATGGGATTGAGGGGGGTGTGGGCGGGGATTTGGTGCGTGCTTGTTGTTGTTGTTGGTGTGTGGTTGTGCAGAGTGAGACGGAGGTTCGGGAACGGGAGGAGAGGTTGAGGATGAATGCGGGGCCGGCGCGCGGGCAGGAGGGGTATGCGAGAGTGGAGAGTATGGTGTATGTTCCCGGGGAGAGATAGGGTGATACCATGGGCTTTTTGGGTGGTGGTCTGGTTGGCGGGGTGGGGAGTCGGATGTTATGAGCGGGAGCGTATCTGATGGCGTCGAGGACAGGGCGCGCTGGATATGGAGATCTTACTGTAAATGTAAACCATCAATGTCTATCTTTTGATCATACCTTGCCTCGAGATCTATGCCGAAGACATCCAAACAAGCTTTTACCAATCCACCTACGGCGCCGAACCAGCATACGCCACCATATCCTCCTTCCGCTTCTCATTGATAACATCCAAAATCTTCCCCGCCCCCTTCTCAACCAGCACCGCCGCAACCCGTCTCCCCAACTCCTCCGCCTCCTCCAAACTCCCCACCTCAGCAACTTCAACCGCCTCCACCGCCTCCGTCCCATCCAACGCCACCACCACAGCATCCAGCCTCAGCTTCTCCCCCTCCCAATCCGTCTCCACCCCAATAGGCACACTGCACCCCCCCTCAAGCGCGCGCATCAGCGCCCGCTCCGCATAACACGCCCTCTCCGTGCGGCTACACCTCAACGGCTCCAACAGCTTCTTAACCCGCTCATCATCCTCCCTCACCTCGACCCCAATCGCCCCCTGCCCAACCGCATGCCACATCCCGCCTTCCGCACCGGATAAATACGCCGAAATCCTATTCCCAAGATCGAGCCGCAACAACCCCGCCGCAGCCATGATCAGCCCCGCGAATCCCCCCTCCGGCGCACCGGCCTCCGCCGACGGCGAATCCAGCTTCGCAAGCCGTGTACCGACATTACCGCGCATGTTCGCGAACGCGAGCTGCGGGTAGCGCCGGCGCAACTGCGCGATCCGGCGCAGGGAGCTCGTGCCGATGACGGAGCCTTCAGGTAGGGACGAAAGAATGTCGTGCGCGGAGCGCGGGGCCGAGGAGTTCGAGGCGGGGAGAATAAGGACGTCGCGCGGGTCTTCGCGGGGAAGGATGGCGCCGATGGCCATGCCCTCCGGTAGGGACGTCGGCATATCTGCTCAGTCAGCTCGATGCTTGTCGAAAAGGGTGAAGCTGAGGAACGCACCCTTGAGGCTGTGCACGATGAGATCCAGCTCGCCCTTGCCCAGGAGCTCTTCCAGCTCGTACGTCCACAGGTTCTTCGCATTGAAAGCGTACAGCGCCGTGACCTTATTCCGGTCACCCAGTGGGTCCATGGCGTGGACGGCAGTCTTTTGATCCGGCCAGGCCTTTTGAAGACCGGCTTCCACGAAGGAGGTTTGCTTCCGCGCGAGGGCACTGCGCCGTGTGCCGATTGTTATGGTGCCCGTGGTGGAGGGGGGCGAGGAGGAGGCCATTGTGAGGTATGAAGTTCAAGACGGGGAAAGGCGGGGAGTTGAAGTTGGTTGGGAAGAAAGGATTTTGTGGAGAGATATCTCGTCTGGCGAAATGAGCGATTGCGACAAAAGCTGGAGAGCGGGGTGATTTAGTGTTGTCAGCGCAAAGACTTTGCGAGCGCATGGAGTGGCGGTGGGGTGCGGGGCTGATAATAGGGGTCCAAGGCTGTGGCTGACGAAGATTGAACGGTGGCGCAGCAGGCTACGGAGGCATCACCGATGAAAGCTCTACTGTTTCAGGTAGTTCTATCCAGACAGCAACTCAGCTCAAGCGGTTGGTACAGTACCGTACAGTAACATTGCCGAGCCTCACATGCTAAGCAGCTAGCCGTGCAAATGTCCCATGTGTGACGCTCAACATCACTCCGTGAAACGAGACTGAGGAACCAAACTCGAGTAAAATAATGAAGTCTTGCCTCTAAGGCTACAGATCGCGCTGTAGCGATATGTACGAGCAAACGTAACGCAGTCTATCACTGCCACCCCTTCTATAGAGTGACCTCTAAAGATTGTGGCCACCAGCACGGCTCTTAACAAATTCCCTTCATGTCGTGGCCACAAGCAAAGCAAATTTCAGACGAACCGCCCAAGATGGATCATGCAGATCACCATACCCATGCAACCCCATAACGTTGTCACGGCATGACCCCACCCTACCTCCGCCAGTGCCCAACCTGTGTCCCCAGCCCCCTGTCGTACACCTTTTATCATGCTCATGCCACCTACTTCTTCCTCCCAACATCCTCTCCCCACCTCAACCGCGGCGTTTCCGTATCAGCGAACCGAATCGACGTCCGCGCTCCTTGGGCAGCTGATGACGCCCCCTGAGCCGGCTGAGCTCCATCGCGAGACCTAACCCGTGGCTCACGGAACCCGCTCGCCCCGTCTTCCTCGTCGGAGCTGCTGCTATCATCGTCCTTCGACAACCCTAACGCAGCCTGCCGCCGACGTCGCTCCGCCATCGTCTCCCCCTCCTCGAGGAAGTTGGCAGGCTGCTTCCCGGCACTGGTACCGACCGAAAACGAACCGGAAGCAGGTGCTGTCTTGGGCGACAGGCGCCGCTGGCTCACCGCAGGGCGCTCCGCCGCCCGGCCAGGCCGCTCGTCATCTTCGTCACTCGTCGGCCCAATGGATGTTGCAGCTTCGCGCCTCCGGCGCTGAGCTGCAGTCTCTCCACGTCCCTCCATCGAGAAGTTCGCGAGCGTCTGGCCGATGGGGTGGAACGGAATGTCAGTGGCTGATTCGGTGGTAGCAAGGCCCTCAGGACTTATCGGCCTACCGGCATCCGACGACGAGCTGGAAGCAGTGGCATGTGCCGGCGCTGGTTTCGCAATCGCTGCTCCCGTCTCCACCACTGCTTCACGCTTGACAGCCTCGGGCGCATCAGAAGCCGCAATGGCGCGGGCCCGCGCTTTGGGATCTAGGGTCTGAATCTGCTCAATGAACTCGGCCTTACTCATACGTCGGCCACCAGCCTTGAAGCGAATGCGATGATCGTCATCATCCTCTTCCCGCTTGGGTTCCGCAGCAGTAGCGGTGGCGTCCTTGCCCTGTGCTTCGCCACCCAAGCCCACCCATGTACCCATGCGTTGGAGCGCACGAGTCGGATCAGCAAAGCTGCCAGGACGGGCCGGGCCGGGGCGATTGGTGGCAGGAATGTCGTACTTCTTAAGCACTTCTCCGTCTTCGTCCTCGACGATAATGGTGTTACCGAACTGGTAGGCGAGGGCAGGGCCGCGCTTACGCTGCCCTTTGTTGCTAGGACCAGCAGTGTTGTCTTCGTGCTTGCGAAGGCCGCTAAAACTCTCCATACGCTTTTGCATATTACGCCATGCTGATGCCGGGGCTTCGGGCGCTTTGAGCTGAGGAACGCTGTCGCTTTCTTCGGCCTCTTTTTCCTTATTCTCCGCCTCGTCTACGAGATTACTAGAGGCCGCCTTTTTGCTCTCCTTCTTTGCATGGCGCTCACGCTCCTTCGCAGGCTCATCGGCGTTCATATCGCGTACGGCCAGAACATTGCCATCGGAATCCTCCAGGACGAGCTGGCTACCCTCCAGATAAGCCTCTTGCGCAACAGCGCTTGTGCGCCGTTCACCGCCGCCTTGCATCTCCTCGCTATGCACTGCCAACGTCTCAGAGTCCGTCGGATGCGAATCAGGCACGTCGGAGTGGTCAAGGTTGCGCGGTTGCGGTGCAATAGCTGACTGACTAATGGGACCACCGGGACCGATTCCAGCATCCCACTTCTTGCGCCGGTGTGGTCGTACGCTGGATGGCCGGCTGCCGCCCTGCTCCGGTTCCTTCTGGCGACGCAGAAAGTCGGTCGGAAGTGAAAACGCTCCCTCTGGCTTTTCGTCCATGGACGACTCGGTGTCTTCTGGCCGGCGCATGGACATGGAACTTTTGGAGCGCGACTGGATGCGCGGGAGACGGTCCATCCAGTTCGGCCCCTCTTCTACCCCTTGAGTATACGAGAAGGTTAGTGTCAGGGTGTTGATATGCTTTCCGAGCGTGAAGACGGCGATGGACGAGCCGTGAACGACGATAGAACAGATGACCAGAAACGACGTAATAGGCCAGATCAGCTCGATAATGTTCATGTGCTCAAATCCAGGCTCCGGGAGCTTAGCCAAGGGAGTGGTTGACTCCGTCTCCAGCTCAGCACGAGCGAGAATGGCAACGAACAGAGCGCCGACACCGATGGGTCCAAAGTGGCCCGCAAACAGGGCCTCTCGCCAGGTTTTGATGTCGGGAATGACAGGCTTCAGCATCATCATAATGGGAATACGACGGAAAAGAAGGACGAATATGGCCAGCACAACAAGCCTCCAGGCAGACGTGCCGATGACAGCCGAGCTGTACTGGGACCACGGAATGATGGTGCCAAAATAGACGAAAAAGGCCAAATTGATCAGCAGGTCGATAACGTTGGAGACATGCGCCTCTTCCGTCTTCTCCTGGAACCAACCGTCGTTGCTAAAGCCGACACCGCAGGCAAAGCCAATGAGCAAGTCGTCCATGCCGAGAATGCTACCCGAGCCGGCGCAAAAGAGTGCAAGCACGAAGTAGAAGACTAGGAAGCTCTCGCGATCGATCAGGTCCCTCTCGTGAGCGAGGCGGATGGCACGGCGCGCCGCGTACCCGATGACGACACCGAAGATGGCACCAAAGACGCACTCGTAAAGGATCGTGTAGCAAAACCAGTGCAACGCGAGGTGGCTCGGCTCGTGTTTGTAGCGGATGGTGTAGATGGCCAGGTAGATGAACGGAAACGCCATGCCGTCGTTGCAGCCGGACTCAGCCGACAGCAGGTCACGCAGATGCTTTGGGACGCGCTTCGCAAATTTGCCCTTACCAACGACGGATGACGCTAGGACGGGATCCGTGGCCGTGACACACGCCGCGATTGCGAGACTGTCCAGCCAGTTGAGATGGGAGCGAAACAGCCACCAGACGAAGAGGCTCGTCATGAGCCAGCCAAACGTCATGACAGGTATCAGCAGCATGGTCACCGACTTCCAGTGCTTCTCCATGTATGACTTGGGCAATTCGACCCCGACGGCAAAGCATTGGACTACGAGGACGATGCGGCAGAACTCGAGGGTTATTTGATCCGTGTTGCCCCAGTCGTCTGGGTTGATCAGGTTTGCCGCGAGCGGCCCAAAGATGATACCGCAGATGGTGGCAACGGTAGCTTCGCCGATGTAGAAGCGCTCCTTGAAGACGGAGGAACAGAGCATGAAGAGGCTCGTGAAGCCGCCGAGGATGATGTAGACCAGGTGCGGCCGGTTGACCTCGAGGTGCTCCCAGGCCATTGCGACGGTGCTGACGGTGGAGTGTCAGAATGTATTCCTAATGAAGGTAGTAGAACGGAACCACCACTCCTCTCAGCCTCTCTTGATGTGAAGTGCGGGAGGAAGGGTTGGTGCATGGAGGATCAAGGTCGCGCCCAGTCGCCGCTCCCCACAGCTAAAGTATTTAGTAGTTTGAGGTGGCGACAGTCGTGAAAGTGGCGGGGCGAGATGTTTGTGTCTCGAAATCGCGAGTTGCAACCGAGAGGGAGGACGGGCGGGTGTGGGAGTTGGGAAGAGAGCAGTGGAGAAGGGAAGCTATTTTGGCTGACGCGCCAGCGAATAGGCGCAGAGGATCTCAACGCCTGTGCTTTTCGGGTGGTTTAACGCTGATCAAGGCAACGTGCGGAAGATTGACATACATAGGCGAGCCAAGAGCTGCTGAGCTTGGAGTTGTCTTGACTTCTTCTTGATGCTTTTCTCTTGAGTTGTCGAGTACGTACTGGGCTTGCCGAGCGGTTTGGTGTCCAGAGTCTTGATGCACGGCGGAGCCACGCCTTGCTCGATAAGGCTTGGGGAAGGCTAGCGGCTAGTAAGGAAGTGTTGGGGGCAAATGGATGACGGATGTGAGGACACTTGAAGAGTTGGTGAACAAAAATCTGGATACAGTAGAGATGACGAAAGCTGTTGAGGAATTTTTGAGGGGGAGAGAGATCTGTATAAATGAAGAGGATATTTGGGGGGGGGGAATGAATCGTCTGAATTGTGAGTGAAGGTACAGTAGTGGCAGGTTGCCAACAGTGAAAGCTCACGAGTTGAGATTCAGAAGAGACAGAATATGGGGGTGATCGGTACGGATGGTGAAGGCCGCCTTTCGCTACCAAGTGACTTGCGAGCAGTGACTTACGCATACAGCGGGTCCGTGACCCCGTCGAGAAGTTCGGTCGGAATGGATCATCTTGGCGCCGAGCGCCACCGGCACTATTTTGGCCAATTACACATGACGATGTCTTCGCCCCTCGCTGATTTGAGCCTTGGCGAGCAGGGATAAACGGAGACAAGGCGAGAATGGGTCAAGGGCTGCGGACAAGGAGCGGGGAAGCAAAGCGGACGGTGTGAATACGAAGCGACTACCCACGTAGGAACGACAGAGTGAGAGAGAGACGGAGACGGAGATGTAGATGAAGAATGAGAGAGAGAGAGAGAGAGAGAGAGAGAGAGAGAGAGAGAGAAAGAGAGATATCGTGTGGACAAGATGATACCATAGCACCATAAACCCTAATTGACCCGACTTGACTCGAAATCTAAGCATTGGCAAGGCCTGCAAGCTGCCACTATCTCGCTGCTATCTCGGGAGTTTGTGGAAATAGAACCAGAAAGCACGGCGCATCGCCCATCGCCCATCACTACATCCGTAAAGCGACCACAAAAGCGAATGATACAGTCCAATGCATGTCGATGGTGACGGCGGAGATGCATGTGCCTCGACTCTTGTTCCATGCAACACCCCCAGCATGGGCGTTGCAAATTCTCTTCTCACGCAGCATTGCGTGCAGAGAATGAGGCCAATGGCTGATTGTATATCCCCACGCACTCTGAGTAAGCCTAAGGATGTCCATGCCCCAACTTCGAGCTCTCTGTAAAAAGCTTGTCGACCGGAACAGGCTGAGTTGAGTTCAGTACTCTCACGATTACATTTCGCCGTCAGCTTTTGAGCATGGGGAATCCTGGCCAGTAGAACTAGTTGACGTCATTCGCCAGTCCGTTCCGTTACCCCAGACTTTACACGTGATAATTAAAGCGAACGATGAGGAATAAATTCAAGCATGAATTGCCTTTACGATATCCCAATTAGATACCAAATGACTGTGTCTGCCTGCTCTGCAAACCACAACGACAACAAATCGCAAGCATCAGACTTCAAACATCAAGATGCCCGTTTTGCAATCTAAATCGGATCTCCCTCAGTGAGACCAGCCGGGCGCCCGTCCGTGACCTCCGTGTGCACGTCCCACTCGCCGGTCCGCTGAATGCCATCGTCGCCAACCACCACCTTCGCGCTGATCACGCTGACCTTAAGATCTGCAACTGAATCCCGCGGCACCTCATCGCCTGTGATGGTCTGGACGCGCCAGTGCAGCTGACGCTGCAAATACGGGACGACGACTTCGGGTTCTAGGCTCTCCAGATCCCCTCCAACCATCTCGCCGAGCAGAGACGTGGTGAGCGATACTGTGCCCGTTACCACCAGCTCCTCCTGTTGGTCATTCCGACACTTGGCGCAGCTCGTGTCCTCGCCGCGTCCGAGCACAGCGAAGCGGCCGACCATGTTCTTTTCGAAGGGCCAGGTTTCCGGGTTCGGGTCGAAGTCGCCGAGGAACACAAAGACGCGGAACGTCGTGTTGAGCGCGTGCTTTTGGACACGCAAGTTGGCAACCCACTGACGGTACTCTTTCAAGAGATTTGAGAACTTTTCCGGGATTGCTGGGGCGTGTTAGTGATAACTAAAGCCAAAAACGTGCAAAACGTACGGTTTGCGTCCACAATTATATCCTCCCCATCATCTCCGGGCGCAAGAGGCTTTTGTGCCTGTTTGATATCTACAACGGGAGGGATGGGCGTTGCAGGGTCATCGTGCGGCACCGGGGCAGCACGTCTGAAATCTGGAACAGGAGGGATGGGCGTTACATCGTCACTCGGCGCAAGAACACGTCGTTTGGGACCAGCGGCCGAAGGAGGAGCGCTGGGTACGGTCACCCCGACCATGGGACCATCGTCAGTTGGCGCGGGAGCACGGCTGAATTCTGGAACGGGAGGAACGGGCGTTACATCGTCACTCGGCGCAAGAACACGTCGTTTGGGGCCAGCGGCCGAAGGAGGAGCGGATGGTACGCTCACTCCGACCATGGGTTCATCGTCGTTCGTCACGGGAGCAGTCCGTTTTTCCATGATGTCGGGCAACTCCACATCCTTGGTCACGACCTGGCGCGCGAGGGCGAAATTCCGCTGGGTAGGGGCACCAGCGCGCGCAAGAAAGTCCTTCACTGTGTTACCGTCGCCGAATAGCTTCTTAACCGTCTCTACCAGTGCAGCCTGATACTTAGGCACCGTATCGTGGTTCCAGGCTTGCGTTTCCGGATAGGCGTAGCCAAAGGTCTTGGTCGACTTGACATCATTCGAAGTGTAGAACCTGGTGCCCGTCTTGTCCCAGAACGGCTTCAGGGGCGTGGTGGCATCCTGGGTCGACCCAGCTGCCATAGTGAAGCTGCTTTGTCTGGTGGTTCCCGCCTCAACATAGCTGTTAGGGTTCAGGTCTCCCCAGATGGCCCACAGGCGATCGACGTTGGTGTGGTGCAGCCAGAAGATGGGATCAAAGGCTGATACCTCCAAGGCACTCATGTTCCCGTTTCCGCCGATGGTGTCGTGCAAGTTGTCGTGAATGTTTTCGAGGCTCCCGTACTCCCCGGGCTTCTCGTTCCGGAGCCATCGGTTGTTGCTGACGGCGTTGTATCGGGCGTACTGAAGCAGCAACAGGGCCACATTGCCACGGATATGCTCATATTCGTTCTGGATGGCATCCCTCACGGCGCCATTATCGGAGTCGCCCCGAGTGGGATACCGGACAGTGGTGGAGTGCGTGGACCACTGGCCCAGTTCATTCGCGGGAGCAGCTGCGGGTCTGAAGTTGAAGTTGTAGAGCGGATTCGGAACTGGCCTCTTGACACCATCCGTCTGAATGACCGAGATATTTTTGGCGCCGAACACGTCCGGATAGGCGATGCCTGAGGCAGTTTGGGTCCAGTCGTAGTACGGCATGCGGAAATCGGAGGCCGCTTTGAGCCAACGGGAGCGCTGCGCCTCAGGGAACAGAGACGCCTGCGCTTGAACCGCATTGTACAGGGCTTGCTCATATAGAGCAAGGAATGGGCGGTGCCAGGTCAGGAAGACGACAGAGCTGTGTGTGCAGTAGCCACCAAAATCGCCAAAGTCATCAAGTCCCTTGACGTCGTTCCACGACCTGAAGGGCCTGCCATGGATACCGGAAAGCTGGTAATAGGACATGGGGTCTGATGCGGGTAGCTTCTGGAAGGCCGCCAGGCCAAGAATGAAGAGGTTCCATTGATCTGGGAAGTTGGCCTGGAGATCGCGGATTTCACGCCTGACAGGGACGGGAACTATTCAGTTAGGTAAGGGTGACTGTGAAGGGTGAAATCTGCCTACTGAGCCTGCTGGTATCGCTTGGCGGATTCACACCGGTGGTCTTGATGTTGGTAACCATGGTTGATGTGAGTAAAGATCAGAGTGTCGAAGCTCAGCATCGGATGCTAACAGCTCTTAAGTATTTGAATGCCATAGCTGGGTGATACCTCAGTATAACCCCGCACACTACGCTGCGGCTGACTCGCATTCAGCTGCGATGTACGAAGTGGAGCTGTGTACATGCGGGGCGCTCTTCTCCAGGCGTAGCCCAACCAACCGGTGCTGCACAAGGCAGCCAAGCTGAACAAAGCCCCGTAGATGAAAAGATGTCGGAGGGTGCTCCAAGGGGACGTGTTCTAAGCATATGAGATTGTGAGGGGATGAACATGCAGTTGTGCCTCAGTGAACTTTCTTTCAGCTGGCGGAAAATGCCGCTAAAAGGCCAAGAATTTAGCCAAAGAAGGGCTTCTGGAGTCTCGAACGAAGCCACAGCGAGTAAAGAGGATGCAAATGGTGCTGCAATGCAGCCAAAACGATGCCGCTGACCTTCTGCATGATGGATGCTGAATGCCTCGTTCGGAGTCTAGTCTAGGCTGAGATGATGCCATAGAGGAGAACGAGTCTCGCAGATACATCCGTAGAGCATCAGATTGAAAGAGCAGCACCAGATGGGCGTAAAGTTTGTTTGCTCACAGCCTGATGTGCAGTAAGATTCCAGTTTACGGTCGATTGGTGCTTGATGGTTGATGCGCAGTTCATAGCAGACGTCGTCTTAAGCCATGTGGTGCGGGGAAAAGGCATCAAGGCTGAAAGAGGTGGGGATAAGGCAGGAATCTGATTATGTCATCATATGAGTACTTCACCACCACGATGACGGTCATCACCATGCACGACTCTAACTCCGAAGTGCCTACTCCCCTGTCTCCTCACACATCAACACCAAGAACACATAGGATTTCGGCCCATTGGCTTCAAACCCGCATATCTTTCTGAACACACTAGCATTCAGCTCTCCACAGGTACCTCGGCGTATTTCAGCTTTCAGCTCAGTCGCTCGAACCGAAACGTAAGAGAGGCCGATTCTGATCACGCTCATAGGCAACCCAGCTCAACACCTCGTTCGCTTTGTTTCGCACGCTCTTTCTCTCTGGTGCATCATCTTCTACAGCGGGCGGATCTGTCCGCATCCCCGCTGCCAGCATGACCCAACCACCTTCCAAAAATCCCCAAACTGCGCTTCCGCAACAGTCTCTACGTACTCAGTCCCCTGGCCTCCGATATCCAACCAACAAGAAGACCATCTATGACCGAAACCTCAACCGGACGCGGACGGCCGAGCTCAGCCGCGCGTCCTTTGCCTATCTATTTGTCGAGATGATCAGCTACGCGCAACGGCGGGTGACTGGGGTGGCGGATCTCGAGAAGCGGTAAGCGCTACCCTCAGCGGAAGTTGGGATTCAGCTTACCCTCCTAGACTTAACCTCCAGGGCTACCCTCTTGGCCTCCGTCTGCTCGACCTCCTTCTCACACGCACTGCGCCGCAGCCTTCAACCGCGCGTCCTGTGCGCGTTCTCCCTCTCCTCCAGTTTATCACGACAACACTGTGGAAACATCTATTTGGCCGTCCCGCTGATGCGCTCGAGCGCAGCGCTGCGAACGCAGCTGAGTATATGATAAGCGACAATGAGCCGCTTGTGAACAGCTACATCAGCGTGCCACGGGAGATGAGCCAGCTGAACTGCGCTGCCTACGTGGCCGGCATTATTGAGGGCGTTTGCGACGGCGCCGGCTTCGCAACGCAAGGAGTCAGCGCGCACTGGGCCAATGAAGATCCGGCCAAGGATGCCCCAGCGCAGATGTGGCCCGGCAAGACGGTGTTCCTGATCCGCTTTGCTCCCGAGGTGCTTGAACGGGAGGAGATCTTGGCCAAAGCTACGGCGTGAGGGGAGCCGGAGCAGATGTAATGATCACCATGAGGTTTTCCTATTGCTCTAGCTAACGCGCTGGGTGGATAGACGACACACCCCCTTCCCAGTGTACCCGCCGTCATCACGCCTCGAACATCAATTTTGAACCCCAACGCCGCAACCGTCCCCTCTATCCCACCTCCACAACCCATTGGTGCCTCCTCCATCCCTGGCCTCGCCGTCCCGCGCGCCACACCTTTCCTCGCACGAGCGCCAGCGCACCTGCTTCGTCCACCGGCGCCACACGCATGTACTCGACAGTACACCGCAGGTCCTCAATCGCGGCATCAGTCACGCCCTCCTTCGATTCCTTTGCCTCTGGCTTTTCCACAACCTCAGGATTCCATTTGGCCTTCCCCTTCGCACCTTCAATCTCCCCGTCATCCATCTCCAAGTCCGCTCTCACGTCCTTGGGCCCCGCCGTTACCCCGCGCTCTGACAGGGGCGTGAAGTCCAGGTCCGGACTTGAAGTTGTGAGCTCGGGGGTGCGTATGTAGTCGTCGGGGGAGGGGGGTTTCCGGCCGACGTGGAAGGCCAGTTTTGAGCCGGCATCGGTCGTTGTGGTCGCTTCTCCTGTGATGGCGTCTGTCTCAGCGCCAGGAGGAGGGATGAAGCGCACGGTCGGGTACGACACGAACGGCATGACGGGCCAGGGCGGCGGCGGTGCCAGCGCAGGGATGGTGACGGGCATGGTGGTGGGCATGGTGGTGGGCATGGTGGGGGTTGTATCTAAAGGCACCTGGGCTCGTGGCGAGTAAGGGTGATCGTAGGGCCCTGGGAGGACTGCCGGTGGACGGGTCCAGAGGTATGAAGGCGGTAGTATGGGCGGCGGGGCTTCTTGGTGCGGGGTTGGCTCTGGTGGGGAGGATGTCGTGTGGCCTTGAGCTTCCTGCTCACCATCGAACTCCATGCTTTGCGGCAGTGTTTGCGGCAGTAATGGTGAAGCTTCCGAATCGTATCGCGCCGCTCCGCGTCGTCCGTATGCCCCCAATTGTTCTCTCTCAATGCGCAAATGCGGCTCTCGGTCGCTCAGAACACAACCAACAGTGCACGCAAATTCAACCTTCACGAAGTAAAAAATTAACGAGCGACGTCAATTCGCAGCAACCTCGCGCCGGGGGCGCCATCAACTCATATACTCCTGCGCCCACCGTGTTCGCATCCCACCTGCGTCCGCCTGCGTCACAGACGCCAGTTGCGCACCCATCGCGTCCCACCCAGCTGGCCCTCAGCCCGCCCACTCGCGCCGGGCCCGCGCAATGCGCAAGCCTCTCTGCGCGACGCCCCCGGTCCCAACGCCCGATCTCACCGGCGGTGCGGGGGGGGGTAGGTGAGGGAGGGGAGGGGAGGGGTGCAGTTGCCTGCGGTGCGCCGACGGCGGGGGGGAGGGGCGGTCGGCGGGGGGCGCGGTAGGTGCCGAGTGGGCTGGGGCCCGAAGGGCATGGGAGCGGGGGTCGGGGGCATGGGGGGTAGGCGCGCTTCTACCACCGCTTCTTTCTCTGTTGATCGCATAACACAGAGAGCCTTGCTATGGTACGGTAGAAGCGCAGCATATCCTGCAGCACCAAGCAGGCACATGTTACGAAGTTACTACGGCATGTGCGAATAGGCCTGTATTCGGCATGTCTTGCCCATCGCGGGCGCGCGCCAGCCAGCCACGGGACGCCTGCGGGCGGGGCGCGCCTACGTTTGCCGGGGGCGGAAACGGCGCGGGTGTATTGTGTTGCGCGCGGAGGGGATGCGAGGCGTGCGAGGATTGGGGTGGCGCGGGCAGGTGCACCGGTGAAGCTCATGGCAGCGCGCAGCGCGGGAGCTTGAAAGCGTGGGACCGCTGTCGTGAGGTGCGGTATTCTGAGCTTCAGGCGGGTCTCGCAAGGCCGTGATTTCGGGATATTGGGGAGTTTGCGGCGGCCAGGCTGAAAGTCAGCTGTCACCGCGTCGCTGAGGGCCCGCCTGGGGCCGGATGCGGGCATGCGGCCGCTGATCGCGCGGACAATGGGGAGCGCAGTCGCTGCGAGGAGAGGTGTCGTAGCCGGGTGGCAGACACTGTGTGCGACCGCCTCCATGCGGCGCCAGCCTTGCGGAACATTGACGGTACTATTGCGGGCGCCACGCGTGACCGCACTGCACCTGGGCCCGCGATGCCGATGTGTTTCCTCGAAGCTACAAGGGTTAGTGGTATTGCATCGTGCGGGCCCTGGCCGCGTTGTGCGCGCCCTCAGCTTGAAGTTCGAGATGTGGCGGCGCCACGACGACTGCGGCCGTTGACGGGGGGCCGGGGGGTGGGGGCGGGGATGAGGGGGGGAGAGGGGAGGGGATTGAGGATGGTGATGAGGATGAGAACGGTTAGGCGCGGCTTCGTGGACTATGCGATAGCTGCAGCAATTCGCGTTCAATAGCTTCATACAGCAAGTGCTCGCCCTTCTTTTGCCCTCTCCACTACTCCAAGCCGCCACCAACACGTCGCCACGCGATACATCGTGCATCACAGGCCTTCGTCCATCGACGGAGCTGCGAACTTCCCCGCCGCGCGGCTCGATCGCCCGCATGGCGCCTGCAGCTGGCGGCGCGGCGTGTATCGGGCTGGCTTGTTTGGACTCTTTCTTCGCTGCTGCGAGGCGCTTTCTGAGGGAGCGACACTGTCCATTTTAGGTTCATTAGGGCTAAATGCAACGTTTTCAGCTCGCCGTGGGCAGCCCTGTCTCGGGTCGGGGGTACTCTGGTGCGGAAATGGTGACGGGGGAAGATGAGCCTCAACAGATGAGGGAGACGAAACTCAAACAAAAGAGAAGGGTGGAGGGTTGGGATTCCATGTTCACGACGATGCAGCTCTATCCGAAAGCGATCACTCATCAGCTAGGACGAACGACGCAGCTGCATTCGATCCTGGTCACTCATCATCAGTCAGGACGGACGACGCAAGACGAAGACCAGGAAGCGCGGAGGCTACTCCACCCCTACTCACTATTCACACATCACACATCTAGTTGCAGAACAAGAGACACCCATGCACTGCCCCAGTACTCCATCCAATGCTTGCGCTGCCCTAGCTAATGCCTCGTCACATCACCACCACCAGCACAGCCACATCCTCACCGCCGATGCCGCTCCAGGACCTCTTCGACCTTCTCCCGGATGCCAACCTTGCCATCCTTCTCCAGCAGAAAGCGCTCTACAACCTGATCGGTGCTGAGCTCACCTCCCTTCCACGCGTCCACAATCTCTGCCTCGGTAGGCAGCGCCAGCCACGCATGCGGGTACTCGCGGTACTGCGCGCGCTCTCCGCTCTCCAGCAGCGCCAGCTCCGGACCCTCCGGCGGCGCAAAGAAGGCATCCACGTCCTTCTCCTGCACATCCTCGAGCTGCGCCGGCTGCCAGTTGGGCCGACCCTTCTCGCGGCGAATCAAGCGCGCCGACACACCCTCGACGAAGTCAGGGTGCGCCATGAAGCGCGAGGCGATGCCGTGCTCGCGCTGGAACGTCTGCGCAATGTTCCAGTCCTTTCCGACGGCCATTTGCCGCAGGGTTACGGCGACGGAGATGGGGCTGCGGTCACGGATGGTCTTGATGGTCTTGTCGGCCCAGGCCTGCAGGGCGGGGTCCTCCTCCGTGGTGCGCACTTCCTCAAGGGCCTTGAGAATGGCGGCCGGGGTCTCATGCGCGAAGCAGCTATCCACCAGCTGACGGAGGCGACCGGAGATGTTGGGACGCGGTGCAGGGAGACCCGTGTTGTATTCGGCGATCGTCGATGCAATGAGCTTGTAGCGCTCCTCCAGCGTAGCATAATCCTCGAAGCGGAGCTCTGCCAGACGAGTAGAGAGGGCGGGCAGGGAGGTGGAGTGGATGAAGTGGGTGGCGATGCCGTGATAGCTATTACGTTGTTAGTCGCGCCGTTATGCATGCCGTTTGCCACTAGACTTACAAGACATCCACGCCCTTAAGCTGCTCGCTCGTGAGCGCCAGGTATGTGCCCATATTGCCGTCCATCTTGGGCAGGAAAAACGACGCACCGACGTCGGGGAAGAAGCCAATGGTCGTCTCGGGCATCGCGAAAACGGTGTTCTCGGTGGCGATGCGGAACGGGGCATGCACGCTCAGTCCAACACCTCCGCCCATGGTGATGCCATCCATGTACGCGACATACGGCTTGCGATATGCCGCAATCATGTGGTCAAGCTTGTATTCAAGCGCAAAGTAGTCGCTTGACCGCTTCTGCCCTTCAGGGCCATCCTGGTTCCATTTGGCCAGCTCCGCGACATCACCGCCAGCGCAAAATGCCCGTCCGGCGCCCTGAATGACGACAATGTTCGCCATGTCAGACTTTTCCCACTCCTGCAGCTATCTCAGCATTGACCTTGCACCTCTGGACCCATAGACTCATACCCATAGTCTCCCGATAATCTTCCGCGCCATGGAGGCATTGAGCGAATTCAGCTTCTTGGGCCGGTTGAGCTCAATTGTGCGCAGGCCGTAAGCTTGCGTGAAGGTAACATCGTCGGGATCATCGGCGCGCCGTGTGTATATCAAATTGTGGAGTTCAGTTTCGGTAACCATCTGATAGGACCGTCAGCACCCCGAACGCACCAACCCCACAACCATCCCGCACACATACCGTTCGTGACCCAAAGGTCGGGTTTGTGATTTTTGCCTTGAGAGGCATGGCTCCGATGGTTCTGCGCGGCAGTCGGCAGAGAGGCGTCGCTGCGCGGAGGATGGGGTTGCGGAGAGACATCAATGGCAGTCGGGGTGGGTTGAGAGCTTATGACGCTGATCAAGCTGCGGCGGGCAGGAGTCGGGCCTCGGGTATCCTGGAGCTTCTCTCACACGGGATGGAGGCGGGGAGGAGGAGTGGTGAACTGGAGAGAGAAGAGGGTGTAGCTGAGGTTGAAGTGGAAGGAAAAGTGGATTGCAACTTGAAGTCAATGGCTATGCCCCGTCCGGATGTTCTTTTCCTCTCGACACGCGAAGTTCCACCCTCTGGGCTTTCTCCGCAAAGCTCAAAAAGCTCTTCCATTCGTCCAATCCGCGATGGCAATTCTTACGCGGTGTGAACCTGGTGTGTTATGTCAGCAGAACTGCAGCCCGCAGGCCGACGCTCGGACCAGCATCTTGAAAATTAAGCCGCAACACCAAAAAACCCGATCATCTTCAAGCTCAAGCCAGCCCAACCTCTCTCCCTCCACTTCTCCCGACCCTTCTCCGTGTGCCTGCAGTGCTCGCTGTGAACATGGTTTACGCTCACGCGTTCCTTCGCACATCCCGCGCCGCTTTCGGCCTCTGGAGGGCTGCGAACCCTCTCCAGCAAGCTCTCGGTGCTCAAGGTGCCGCCAAATACGCCGCAGCATGCCGGAACTACGCTACAGCCTTTGAGCGCACGAAGCCGCACGTCAACATCGGTCCGTTCCGCCTCAATTGAGGCCTCAGGTCTTAGCTAACACCCCCAAAGGCACCATTGGTCACGTCGATCACGGCAAGGTAGAACCCACCCCACTTCCCCGCCTCGTCTTCGGCACCAAGCTCACACTTCCAGACTACCCTCACGGCTGCCATCACAAAGCGTCAGGCTGAGAAGGGCCTCGCTAGCTTCCTCGACTATGGTGCCATTGACAAGGCGCCTGAGGAGCGCAAACGTGGTATTACCATCTCGACTGCCCACATTGAGTACCAGACTGAGAAGCGCCACTACGCCCACGTCGACTGCCCTGGTCACGCCGATTACATCAAGAACATGATTACAGGTGCGGCGAACATGGACGGTGCTATCATTGTCGTGGCGGCCAGCGACGGTCAAATGTAAGGCTCTGCCACCTCTACAGGAGCATCGCTAACGGCCAGGCCCCAAACCCGTGAGCATCTGCTGCTTGCGCGCCAGGTCGGTGTGCAGAAGATCGTCGTCTTCGTTAACAAGGTCGACGCCATCGAGGACCCGGAGATGTTGGAGTTGGTCGAGATGGAAATGCGGGAGCTGCTGACCACCTACGGCTTCGAGGGTGATGAAACACCCATCGTTCTCGGCTCTGCGCTCTGCGCGCTCGAGGGTCGCCGTCCGGAGCTTGGCCAGGAGAAGATTGACGAGCTGCTCAACGCCGTCGACGAGTGGATCCCGACGCCGCAGCGCGAGACGGACAAGCCCTTCCTGATGAGCATTGAGGACGTTTTCTCCATCCCCGGCCGTGGTACCGTTGCCAGCGGGCGCGTCGAGCGCGGTATTCTGAAGAAGGATACTGAAGTGGAGCTGGTTGGCAAGAACGAGGTCCCCATCAAAACTAAGGTCACCGACATTGAGACCTTCCACAAGGCCTGCGACGAGAGCCGTGCTGGTGACAACTCCGGTCTGCTGCTCCGTGGTGTCAAGCGCGAGGACGTCAAGCGCGGAATGGTCATCACGATGCCTGGCTCCATGAAGGCGCACAAGAAGTTCCTTTGCTCGATGTACGTGCTGAGCAAGGAGGAGGGTGGCCGCGCCACTGGCTTTGCCAGCAACTACCGCCCCCAGGTCTACATCCGGACGGCCGGTAAATTTTGTCTTCGTTCACGTGATGAGCTTTTTGCTGACCTCTGCCAGATGAGGCTGCCGCTCTCCACTGGCCTGCCGACTCCGAGGAGTTCAAGTCCGGCAAGATGGTGATGCCGGGCGACAACGTGGAGATGGAGTGCGAGCTGCACCACCCGCTGGCGCTGGAGACTGGCCAGCGATTTAACGTGCGCGAGGGTGGACGGACCGTTGCTACGGGCCTAGTGACGCGGATTATCGAGTAAGCAATTGGTGAAGGCTGTACGAAGGTGCGAGGGGGGTGTTCATAAACGCGACATATACAAAATCGGGCTGTGTATGGATCTCTCTCCGCTCTTGGGCATATAGGCTGGGTTTGCCACTCCGTTGTACTCTAGAGGCGCTATGCTTGTTGGGGTCCCGCGGTGGGGCTGGATGGCGTTTTTAAATGGTGATGATGTGGGGAATCAATGCTGTTAATGTGAAGTTGTCTTTGCGCGAGGATGTGATGAGGGTGGGTGAAGGGGAGCTACTTTCTTGCTGTTTGATGTGTGCCTATCTGGGCCCCTGTTGACTTCTGTCTGGCTCGGGCATTGGGTGATGGTCGATGTTCTCGTCTCATCACATGTTCCAGTCACGTGTCAGTCGGTATCCCGTCCCAACTCGGTCCGAGCCTCCAACGTCACTCCTTCACCGTGAACAGCGACATCCAGCATATGGTTAGAGCAAGAGACCATCCGCTATCTCCAGTGTATTGTGGCGTCGGCGTCCTTTGCTGGTCTCAAGCAGACCTCAAGGCACTTAGCCTTTGCGGACCTGAAGGACCAGAAGACGTCACTCGTATATTGGCAACATGATGGCATCACGGTACGCATAGGGGTTTTAATGAAAAAAAAAATTCTGCATAATCATACACGATAAAACAGCTGCAACTCCCGTACAAAAGTGAAACAATCAAAGAAAACGCTCAAGTTCGAGAAAGGAAATCACTCCCAAGGCAATGGATCCCGCGCTCCGTACCCATGGGAACACACAATGAATTAATGAATTGTCGATGGGCCAGCTACTAAAATTGTTAGCTTCACGTCGGCCGGTAATAGTGGTGGAACTTACTTGCACATCTCCAGTTCAAGAAAAGGACGAAGTTTGTGATGGTATCAGATGCTTTTGGCTGGCTACCCAGAGGTTCCCGACCCCTACAACTCGTTGAGGGCCTTTTTGAGGGACCCCAAGTCGAAGTCGAGGTTGGGAACCTTGAATGCGTCCGGCGGGTAATCATCATCCGACCTGTAGTCAGGGAGATCCGGAAGGTCTGCCTCGTTACGCGAAGCGGCCTTGGCCTTTTCCGCTGCCTCCGCAGCAGCCACGATCGCGTGGAAGTTGTCCGGCAGCTTGACGGAGGATTGGGTGGACCGCTTTTTCCTAAAGGCTCTCAAGCCAGACGACGAAGGGCAAGACCCTTCGTCGCCTGGCTCGTCATCGGAGTTTTCGGCCGCGTAGGCACTGGGGCGGGATGGCGCGCGGCGCTTGAACTCGGTAGCGTAGGTGGCCTTCGTGTGACGATTAGCGGTGGCAGGCTGCTCTAGGACCTTGGTGCCCTTGGATAAAGTTTCCGCCTTCTTAGCCTCGTCTGCGCAATTGGCTTCTTCGGCGACGGGCTCGGTGCGGGCCTCCTTCAGCGCCGCATCTCTAAACTCCTTCGGCAGTCCCGGCAGGATTGCCTTGAGCATCGCCGCCATTTCCGCGTCCACCTCCTGGAACAGCTTCTTTTTGGGCTTCGCCGTCGAGGCCTTCAGCACCGTCGCCGTCGAGGCCTTGAGGACCTTCGAGGGCATGGGCTTCAGCACCTCTGACGACGATCCCGCCTTATGTGATTTGAATGTTGACGTTTTAAAAACGCCTTTCCCCGAGCCCTTGAGGGGTTTCTTCGAGGGAATGCTGGGGGGAACGTCCGGGTCCGTGCTGTCCACGAACACCGGGACGGGCGGGACGTAGACATACGCCGGGGCGGGGCCAGCCACCGATAGGGCGGCGAGGGCGGTTTGCAGCTCGTCGTCATCGGCGGGGGGATCGGCAGTAGTGGCTTGCTCTGCGGCGGATTCACCAGGCGCGGCGGCGGGTGCAATCGGCGCAGCAGTGATATCGATGGAGAGAGCAGCCAGTCCATCTCCGAGAATGCTGACATTGTTGGCCGGTGCGGCGGTGGGAACGGAGGGGATTTGGACTGGCTGGGCGGCGGCGGGAACGGCCGGGACTGACTTGATGCCCGTAGGCGCGAATTTGGTGGCACCCGTAGGCGCCCTGCTCCAGAACAGAGCAGCAGCCGGACCTTGGGTGTATGGCGGCGTCGGCGGCGGCGACGGGAACGCATCTTGCATATCCACGTCCCCCACCCTCACTGGCTTCTGAACCAGCGGCTGTGTCGGAGCCTTGGGCCAGAGTAGGATGTTAGGGCCAGGCGCGTCGATCATTTCCAGCTCGGGCGAAACTGGAGTGATGATGGCCTGGTCCCTAGGCGTCTGAGGAGGCGTGAACAACATCTTGGGCGACTCAAAGGCCCAGTCCATGGCGTTAGGATCTGCCTTGTTCTCTTCATACTCCATCTGATCTGGATCTGTGGCGGCGGGCGAGACGGCCGGCTGGGCGTTGCGCGGGGAAGAAGTGCCGTTCTGTTTTCCTTGGATGTATGGGATGGTCGACGACGCCGAAGCAGACGAGGCCGAAACGGACGAAGCCGAGACGGACGACGAAGTCGCAACGGACGTCGAAGCCGGATTGCTGGCGGGAGCGGTGGTGGCAACGGAAGCGGCAGAGACATGACCGGAGGTTGTCACCGATGCGGGGCCGGATGTCGTCTTAGGGGTTGGACCGGATGTGGACACTGACGCCGAAGGCGCCGTGGATGCTGAAGCCGAAGGCGCCTTGAATGCGGTGCCGGGAATGGAGGTGGACGGTGCACCGCGCGCTAGTTCGTAGCCCGGGCTTAGGATGAAGGTGAGATCATGGGCGATCTCAAACGTGAACGTCTTGATGCCCTCTGCCCCCGCACTCTTCTTGAATGGAATTGCCAGCATGGACCGGCAAAACTTGCGCTCGCTCGGCTTCTTGATGTCTTGAAGGCAGGCACGCTTATGGGCTGGCTGCTGGCTCTCGTCGAAGACGATCGAGCTCTTACGCGAGCCGAGCACCACATTGGCGGGCGCCGCGCGGATGCACACGCGCTTGATGTCCATATGTCCGATTTCTGTGGCGGTGCGCTTGCAGGCGGTCTGGCCGAGAATGCCAGTGGGGGCACAGAAGGTAAGGATGGCGGGGGCAGGCGAGATGCTGAAGACAAAGATTGTTGCGAAAGAAGACTGAGATATTAGCGAATTGTCGTATACTCGATGTATAAGAGGACACTACCATCGTGGCGGTTGCTATGAGCAGTAGCTGGTGATGATTTCTTTCTGTGAACTGTGTCGAGGAAGAGAAAGGGAGAGTAGAAGATTTTCTCAAAGGTATACCCCTCGAGGCTGCCAAGCCTTCGCGATCGAAGAATAGCGCGTTCTGCAAGAACAATGGCAGTTGCAGAAGTGCGGCTTCGAAGGGAAGGTGCGACGCACCCACCGGACTGACCGGCAGAATGCAGATGATACTTCGGAGGGAAAGAATGCGACCTTCGAGGGGTGGGATGAAGGCAAACTCCCTGTCCCCCATGACTTTTGCATGCTCACCCAGTACAATGGCGTTTGTAGCCTGGGACAAGTAGGAGCAAGCATCCCTGAGTAATGATTAACTCCACATCAAGCAGTGATCGGTGCGGCTCTCTTCAATCATATATCGTGGACTTGATACGCCCCGCTCTGTTCACAGCCTCCTTGAGTGCCGGGCCTCAATATTCGAGGTTCCAAATACGGCGAAGAGACTTGCTAGAATATGTAAGGACTATACATCCGGGTTTCGCCTTCATACTCCGCAGTGAGTTCGAATCTTTCAACTCCCCTACTTCCGGTCTCGACCGCAGCCATTCATACAACGAGCGAATCCCTACCCGCCCAGATGAGGATACCGGTCATTGATTACAGCTCAAAGTATAGATCGCATTTTCCCAAGCAAATTTCAAACTCTTCCTGAACGGCTTGACTGCTTAAGAATCCACGGTGGTGCAGTTTGCACGGATTGATATCGATATTCGGGTAGCAGCTGGAAGCGGGCGGTAAAGCTGTATTTTTATTTTCCAAGATACCCTCTTGCCCATAAACAGACTCTCCATCTACTGTTGAAGCAATGCTCTGCTCCAAAATGTCTAGCGGACTACAGTGTTCAGCCTCATGGTCATGGAGTGAGGTTGAAACGACCGTGCCCAGCCTTGTACAGCCGTGCGGAGGTTTACGCATGCGTCGCACCCCGGCTTTCTTGGTACATCACCGCGATCACCTCCGCAAAGGAACGAGCTCGTTGACATAGCAGGCCATTGCTGTTAACTTCGCTAAAGCCGCTCCTGTCGCATATATAAACAAGCTGTAGTGGTGCTGATTCAATTGTATCTTAAGAGAAACAGTACCGTACACATGTGATTTGTTGTGTGATTTATTGTCTTGTTGAAAGCCTCAAGTTCAAAAGTTCCTAGCGAGACAACTTCACTTTTTTCCATTGAACCAACATCATAACCTTTTCACAATATCAACGTCGGGCCGTGTGAACTGGTCGTTCACCAAAGTCATGGTATTTCGTGTGAGAACCTTTTTTATGAATGAGTCAGCCACTGCATGACCTTCGCTCCTGCCCTCTCTTAAAGTCATCCTGGCCACGTGTTTCAACCGTCGCTCGTTCCCACCTGTTCGAGCTAATCGCTCTTGCACCGGGTTTGTTTGTTGTGGCCAGTCCTTATAAAAACTGCGATCCGTCCGCATCCTTCTCTCATCCTCATCTCTCAAATTTTCATCAAAGTTTGGTTCGCTTCCAAACGGTCTATGCAGACTTGCTAGCATTGTTCAAACGATAACTAAATTCAAGCAACGAGGCCAAAAGACCTTGTGCAAGGGCAAACTTCCAGGACGAAACTCTCCAGCTTGACTCTGGAGTACGTGCGAGGAAGTTTTTTCACTTATACACACAACTGTCAGTGAGATGCTGCGCCGGCAAAGCCCTGCCCAGTCCCTGCACGGAAGAGCCCGATTGCGCAATCGAGGAGGCCAAAGGGCTGAAACTTCATCCGGGGACACAAAGGTCCCAGAGCAGCCTATCGCCGATGATCACACCAAGGACCGGTACGCCACCAAGATAAAACGGCTTCTGGTACATCGGGTAGTAAAAGGCAAGCACGGCATTGATCTCAGACCGGCAGAGTAACTGATTCGGGCGCTTATGAATCAGCTTGCAACAACGGACAACCCAGCAGCTGAGGTGGTTGACAAACTTGACAGTATGCTGTCAGCAATCGTCAAAGAGTATCCGGAACCGCCCGCTCAACCCGTTCCTGCCTACTCCTCCCGCTCTTTTGCGGAAGTGAGGAGGGCACTTGGTGTCACTTAGGACGAACACTCCGGGAATCACGCATGGGTAATCGATAACAACAAGTTCGGCGATGGAGAGCTCTCTGCTGGAGCAGGTTAGTTGACGTTCCTAACACACGCCATACAGTACACTGACTCTCCAGACAATATGATAACTCGATTCAAGCAGAGTCCATACTTCACGAAGCCCGGGAAGGTGAAGCCTTATGCAGGACCATGACAGACATAATATTGCTGGACCGATTGGATGCGCTTAAAGATTAGGATGCCATCCACAAACTGTGTGCCGCCCATGAGATCAATATGATGATATACTCGGAGTCCTTGCAAGCGCCCGTGGCAGGGCGTGTCGATTGGTGTTTTCCCACGACGATCCGGGCTCAGTGCCAGATTCGGTCCTCATCATTGTGTAAGCTGAGCCATATACTACCTTTGTCCTGCGTTTAGACTAACTATTTTAGTGAGGCGAAGCGCCCCGGCGCCATGATCGCTGCCCTCCCGCAACTTGCTGCATATCAGGCGACGGTTGTTGAGGCCCGGTCAAAGAGCGGCAAAGTCAATGCAACCATCTTCGGTATGACTACCGACGGCTGCCATTTTTGCTCACTCATGGATGAAAAGAAGCACCTATTCGCTTCTGATATCATGGGCTAGAACACCAAGAAGGCGACCATTGCGAAATGGTTTGATGTAGTGCTGGAAGCGGAGATTCATTCGTCTCCCCACACCACACCTATCTCCACAAACAATGCCTCACTCCTTGCATTACGGGACCATCTGATCGAACGTGGTCACACGATGGGCACACCGTACCCCGCTCGCCCGGTGGACGACCGCCAACGAATCCGAATTACGCAGGGAGAAAGAGGGCGGGAATGACACCTTGAAAGCGACTCAGAAGGGGAAGCAAGCACTTAAGGTGTGACTGCCCATCCACCCGAGGTGTCTGATACTGATGTTCTACAGTTCGATCAACTTCTCCAGCGAGGCGGACATACGGGTTGTCAGCAACGAAGTTCAGCGTCCCTATGTTCCCTCCGCTGTCGAAAAGAAGTACTTCCTCTATGGGCTGCCATCGTTGTCCTCTCTCATCGCTCGCTCTAGTAGCTTTATCTGGATGGAGCCGAAGGGCGCTGAGGCGTACCCTACCGAGTCCGACTCCAAGCCTCCCCGTTAGCAAATCCAGATTTCTTGCGTTTCTCACTGCCTTTCCTCTACATTGTTCAGACCCCTTGAACACCAATACCAAGAAGTGGATAAAGTCCTCGAAATGTGGAGAATATCCCCTTCCTCCGGCAACCCGCCGCCCAGCGAAAAACCCCCGGACGAAAAGACTCCCCTAGCAGCAACCCCTCGAGAGGCCAGTGCAGTTAGAACTAGTGTTTCGCCCCAAACCTAATTAAGGGCTCCACGGTATAAATCCCATCCCTTCCAAGTCCTCAAAGCCAAGTCTCGGGTGTCGGAGGCTAACGACCACAGCGCAGCGGGCTTCAATATTGGGCATAGGTCGGAGGTCCCACCACACAAAAAGAGTGGCATGGCAAAGAAGCTTGAGAGCGAGTGGCCGTGGCTGAAGGGACTGTTCTTCGGTCATGACTAGGTCTTGCTCATGTTGCTTGAGAGGTAGCAACGGCACGTCGACACTCTGCACCCTCCAGGAAAGATGTTCGGCTTGCACCTTTCGGATCTCCGGTCTTCGTCGCATGGCGCACGGTCAACGGTCACGAAGCGCCGACTCCCGACTCGCAAAAGCCGAGCCACTGGCACCATTCGTCGATATAACGCGATGATAATTCCGGATGCGTACCCGTTTCCACTCAAGACAACATCATCACAGCCACTGCCGGAAACCTACATATCTTCGTCAAAATCTCCAACTCTCCCTTTCTCTTCTTCGCCAAAGTGCACAGAAGGAAAGCCACTCATGATGTTCAACTGTTCCACAGTTTCCACCATGATGGTACTGTCCTCCTACATACCGAGTATATGACAACTTCGCTAACATCTCAGACTTCATCCACAATGAGCTTCGTTTTCAACGTCACCGCCGCCCCTGCAAACTTCACCTTCGCCAGCGTCCCTGCTGCCTCGCTTCTCAGAAGCATGGCATCACCGCAGGTCTCATCTACGGCCTAATATTAAACGCGATAACAGTCCCGGATGCGTATCCGCTTCCATTCAAGACAACACCATTGCAGCCATTGCCGGAAACCTATATATCTTCGTCAAAATTCCCAACTCTCCCTTTCTCTTCCTCGACACAGTTCACAGAAAGAGATCATCACCAATTACTTCACAGCAACCGCCACGATGGTGGTGTCCTCCTATATACCGAGTATACGACAACTTCGCTAATCCGTTCGAGGCGCTGCGCGACATGGAGATTGCGCACGGCATGCTAATGAGTGGGCTAGGACGTGGCGAGAAATGGGATGTTGATGGCAGGATGTTGGAGGGCGTACTGGGGAGGAAAGATTATGTGGAGATGGCGAACCTTGGAATGAAATGGACGGTGACGCATGGCTATCGGGGGTAGACAAGAACAGCGGCCGCAGTGGTGCGAAAGTGTTGGTTGAGAGATGGTGCGGTATGGTAGCTAAGCTTCTCTCCCTTTCACTTCTTCGACACAGTTCACAGAAGACAAATGACCAGCAGCTTGCCAAAAGCTATCATCACGAAGGTACTCTCCTCCAATATACCGAGTATGCGGCAGCTTCGCTAACATCTCAGTCTTCCTTCACAATGAACTTTGTTTTCAGTGGAGCCGCGGAGCTAGCGGCGAGCCGAACGGTCCACAGGGATTGCCATGGAGCTGCGCATAGCAGCGTCCCGCTTCTCCTACTCTCCATTTCTCTTCTTCTTCACCCCGTTTCCAAAACGCTATCCATGATTCCCAACTGTTCCACAGTTTCAGCAACCACGGTACTGTCCCCCTATATACCGAGTATACGACAACTTCGCTAACATCCCAGACTTCTTTCACGATTTCCGTTGCGTTCGCCTCGGCTGCGCCCACGACTTTCGTCTTCTCCAGCGTCCCTGCTGCCTCGCTTCTCAGAAGCATGGCATCACCGCAGGCTCCGTATACAGACCAGGTCTAAAATGGAGGTGATCCTCAGCCTACCACACCTATGGGTGCCATACCTTTTACGCGGATAGCTGCTCCATCGATAGCGCCTACGGGCACTTCATCCGCGGCCGAGCAGTCAATCACGTCGACTGTCGTCCGCCCGGTTATCCAGAGCGCCCCACAGGTGGTTTAGATAGAGAAAGTGTAAACTTTCTAGCCGTTACGTAGAAAATCCATGTGCGCTATAGCAGTCAAATAGAAAAAGTGTATACGCCCTTTGATCTGCGCAAACAGGACTTTTGTCCGATGGGCCGTCGTCATTGCCTCATACTCCGGCTCAGAAAGCGCCGACAGAGTCTGACGAAGCACGGCAGGCTAGACACCGCCGCCTAACGCCTGTAACCGCTTCCAGACTCCGGGATAGCACTGTCTTCATGCCGCCGCCAGTCTACAGCATCGCCTCGTGCCCCGGCGTAGCCGGCGGAGCCACATGGCGGCATCACTCTCGCTCGGGTACTGGGCGGCCGATGGGGGACAGCTTCAATAAGCCGAAGTATTTAAGCGATGAACTTGGAGGAAGTTGACCGCTGATCCTGAGCCATCCCATCGCCTCTTGCTTTGAAGAAATGATGGATGAAGCCGCTTCACGATCTTGACACCCGAAATCGACGACATGAAGTCGTCCTCCGTGAACGCCCTCACGCAACCGCAGCAAATCCCAGCCACCCCGCAGCGCCCCTCCCCACCCATTGGCCCCTCATCCGCAGCCCGCGTCTTCCCCACAGCAAAAAAGAAACGGGGAACAACAACGGCGGCCACAGCGGGCAGCGAACGCATCGCGCCTTTCCGCTTCACGAAGGCCGGAACCCAGAGCCGGACGACAGAGCCTCAGGCACTTTCCGCTGCTGCCCTGCGCGTGCCCTTCTGCAATATCAAGCAAGCCGAAGTCGCAGTCTGCTCAATTCGATGGGAGCACACCGCCCGCCAAATCCCATTCACGCCATCCCGCAACTAGACCTACCGTAGCGCGCTAAACCGAAATCACGATCGCTATGCCACCCCAGAAGAGGCGGCTTACCCGGCCCCCGCCTCCCCCGCTAGAAGCCCAGAACCTCGAGGCTGAAATTTCTGCGGCGGCGTGATGGTGAGACCGTGAACAGATGTAAACCCACCCAAACCCACCCCTCTATGCCTCAATACTTCCGTCTCTCAATCCCCAGCTCATCAATCGTCAATCACCTGTCGTTTCTTGAGCCACAACCCTCAAGAACGCCCTCAACTCTTTCCCGCCCTAAGCGCACCCCTCCCCAAGTCTCCACCCACCCAAGCACCCGGGTCTGCACTAAACCCCTCGGCGGTGCGTTGCGTGAATTACCCCTCACAGCGAGGCCCTCACGGGGCACCGTTGAAGCCTGTAACATGGCAGAGGAGAAGAAGAGAACAGTTTATATCCCTCTTCTCCGTTCCTCCACTCTTCAACCCTTCCACGCTTCTCCCTCATCTACAATCCATTGATGGAGCTTTGTCTATACTCTAGGCCCATGCGCCTCAACACCCACCCCTCGTCAAGTTTCACTCAAGCAAGCACGCAATCGTCACGTCTTCACCGTACCACCACGGGCCATCGTCACCGCCAGGCGGCGTGGCGTGCTCGGTCAAATGCAAGCAGATCAAAGGGAAGAGGATGCGTTGTAAGCACTTATATACAGCGTCCCGCCTGATTCACATCTAGGCTTCCTTCCGTCACTCTCGTCGACGGTAGCCATCCCCAGCAAATGGAAAAAAAAAGACACCGAATGCAGCCAGTCCCAGCATCAAAGATCCAATCCAACCATCCGAACCAAATGCACCCCGCAACCCATGCCGATGCTCCTGTCCCAGCCATAAAACCCGAACCCAAGAACCGAACCTTCCACCCTCTGACCCAGACCTAGGAAAGCTTCATAATGAGTGACCACACCGCACAGCGCTCGCACGCCGTTCCTTTCCGAAAATATCATCTAGCCATCTCACCGCCATCCATATATGCCGATGCAAAGAACAAACAACAACCAACCCAACCGAGATGCAAACGCAAAAAACACCAGCGAAACAAAGGAAAATGCTCGGTCGTATCGATACTAGGGAACCCTCCAAGGACTCCAACACTGTCCCATCCTCTAGAAGTCGTTCACACTAACCGCCCTCCACCTCCTTGGCACGTCGCGCCCCCTCCCCAGCACAACCGCCGCCCCCTTCCGTGGCGGCAACCACACACGCGCCCGCCCACCAGCCTTGGCATCCAGCTTCCCCGTCCTGCGCATATTCATCTCGAGCACAATGACGCGGAGGAAGTCGCTGTTCTCACGCGGCTCGCGGCCCCGCACACCAGACGGCGAAACGTCGCGCTCCACCGGTGGCACGGGCGAGGACCGCCGCTTCCGACTCCGCGAGTATGTCTTCATCTGGATCATCTTTGGCGGGGTGTCGGCGCTGGCGTCATCCGGCTCGTATGTGTCGTGGAGCTCGACGCCGGACTCGGGGTGCAGCACCACGGGGGGAAGGTCGTGGGCGTGCATGCCGGGGTTGAGATAGCGGCGCAGGGCTGGGTCCGGTGCGCCGACGAAGCGAGGACGCATTTCTGAGGCAAAGCGCTGGGAGGAGAATAGCGAGCGTGTGAGCAGGTCGTCTGGTGGGATGGACGGGGCGGTGAAGTTGGAGAAGGACTTGGCGGCTGATTTGAGGGCTTGGATCGACGCCGTGAGGTTCGATTTGAAGATGGATGCCGTCTTGGGTGGCGTGCTCTTGACGGCGGCAAAGGACTTCTCGGCCTTTGGAGTCGGTAGGATGGGAAAGTTTTCCTTGCTGGGTAACTGCAGCGGATGGTCGTCGACGCAGCTCTCCACCACTGGCGAACAGGCTACCCTCTCGCGCCGCGACTTCTCTGACATACTGCTCGGCTTGCGGGCATACATTGGTGTGACAGGCCCGGACGAGGCGAACGATAGGCCACCGTCATCAAGGCTAGGCGCCGACGACGTCAGACTGTCGCTCGACACGGACCGCGAGGACAAGAAGCCGCCTTGCTCCTCGCCCAGGACGCTGTCCCCATCGGTATCGACCGGCTCCAACAGTATATCCAGCGGTGATCCTGATGACGCCTTTGAAGAATCGGTTTGCCACTCGCGGACGAGCTCGTCGATGCTGACGCGTGGCACGGGGAGTAGCCGCTGGCGGAAGGTGCGGCCCTTGGGTGGAGGGATGGCGGTGACGGCGAGGAGAGCGGCGACGGCCGGTGGCAGCGCTTCTGGCTTGTGCTTGTGTCGACGGCCTCCGTGATGGCCACGGGTGTTGAGCGTCTGGGTGTGACGAGGCGGGATGAAGACGGGTGCCGTGGGCTTCGGTGTGTGAGCTGGTGCTTGTGCAGGCATCGGTGCGGATGCAGGTGCTGAAGTCGGCCCAGGTGTGATTGTCATCGTCACGGTGGTCGAGAAAGATGATGCGGCCAGCAGAGGTGTGGCTGCAACTGCTTTCTGGACGTTTTGGCTTCTGTTCGCCAACGCTGGTAGCGAGGCTCGCTGGCGTACCCTAGATCGCGGCGACTGCGAGTCCCGACGATCCGGCGAGGGCTGCCGGGGCGACGAGTAGACAAAGGACCGTGGGACCATCATCGTGCAGTCGAGGGCTATGCATATGTTGGGGATCTGAGAAGTTTGGGTTTGGTGAGTATGGTTTGGTGATGCGCTACCGTGGCATGCAGATGAGGATCCAGCGGCGAAGGCTTTAATCAGGCTGGCGACACGATCTTGGCAGGGCGATGAGGCGACTGTCGGGGATGAGGCTTGCGGTGTCGACGAACGCAAAGAGCGAGACAAGCCAACAAGAGGTGGTCGGCATAAGGTGCAGGCGGTCTGGCGATACGACTGACGGGGCGGAGTGTCAGTCGTGGGATGGGGTGGTTGTGTACAAAAGTATGGGTGGGTTGGCGGGAGTGGCCGTCGGAGTTACGTGTGGTTGGCTGGGGAGAGTGGGGAGGACAAGTGTGGGTGAGGGAATGGCGTAGCGCACAAACAATATCGGAGCGATAGAAATGAGATGAGATCGAATAAAAGAGTGGGATGTTCAGTGTGTTGCGGGTTAAGAGAGGTTTGTTGTTGGAGGAAGTGAGAGTTCGTTGTTCGGATAGGTAGCACTTGCTTCGTCAACAAGCACACGAGTGACGGAGTATGGCTGGGCGGGAAGGGGTGGAGGAATAATAGGCGCGTGGGGAGGAATGGGGGCGTGTGAGAGTTGAGGTGAGTGGGCGGAGAGGACAGTGTGTGACTGTGGGCAGGGGGTGAGTCTCTCTTCAGAGTGATGCAAGCGATAAGACAATACGGGGGGTGATGGATTGAATTTGTGTGGGAAAAGAAGGCACGGGGGAGGCCGAGAGAGATAGGGTGTCAGCAAAGCAATCAAGGGCAGGTACCAGTAACAGCGAAATGCGATAAGTAATGTGAATTGCAGCAAGCGTCAGTCACCCAGAAGGCGGAGAGGCACGACCTTGTATTTCGCGAGAGAGAGAGAGAGAGAGAGAGAGACGATCGCTCTTCTCTAGAGAAAACTCTTTCCTTTCTTCCACGAACCTTCTTTCTTTCCGCCCATCGGTGCCTTCCGATTCAATCTACGGTACGTATGCCCAGTGTCTAGGCCAAAACAACGTAAGAGGTACGTAACATGTTGCCCAATGAGGAAGGGGATTCAACGACTACGTAGTGTTTTTTGCTCTTGTGCCTTTTCCGCGGCAAATGGACGACGGGCCGCTTGGCGAGCCACGACAGTTTGATCCAAGTTAGCGGTCACGGGTTCGAGCGACGAGACTCAAGCAAGATGCAACGACAGGTACCCCGTACATCAACATGTTCCCTGCATCGTCGACATGTCCAGCCAAACGGTATCGGTACATCGCCTGACCTTTGCCAAACGCTACGGAGTGTACGGAAGTATTCCACCTCGACAATCTCGTCGGCTTTGCTGCTTCATCCATAGCCAAACCTTCCTCTGTCCCACCCACCATTAAACTTCCAACCCTTCCCCTTCCTCACGTACCCCCGCAGATAATCGCGCTCCACCGTCCTCTCACTGCTCGTTTGCTTATCTCCAAAACGAGCACAAACCCCACACTTTGCCAGGGCCGCCAGGCCACAAATGCCATGCCGAGCTGCACGTCTCCGAGAATGGCAGCCCTACGGAAGAAGCCTCCCGCGCGGGTGAGATTGCCCCAGATCTCTTGGTGCTTCTTTCGTTGGAAACAGGTCCCTTTATCAGACAACAGGCCAGTCGCCTTTACCCCATCGCCTTATATTTGCCTTCCACTCTCCTCTTCGACTGCCCTGTTCTATGCAAGTCATCATCCCGCGTCCTTGCGCCTCGCTCCACCCCCGCATTTTCCCTGCGCCGTTCCCTTCCGAAACCCTTTTTTTTGTCGCATTTTCTTTCAACCCAAGAAGTCAAGGAGCGACCTCCGCTTTGGAAACGAGATGCGCATGCGAAAATCTCATCTTCTAGTCCCAGAACTAGACCGGGATCACCACTAATACTACGGACGCCCGCCGTCACGGGTACAGTATTGCCAACAACGCTCACACGACCCTATCGCCCGTAGTCCCAAAATCTCCGCATAGAAATGCCCACGCACCGCTGCCCGAGCAACCTCGGCGACGCAACGCTGTCCCCTTCAGACATAATGCGCATTTACGGTCGCGCACCAACCGACGCAGTCGACGCCCAATCGTCGCCAGCAACGTAGTCTCCCCTCATCCCGTGAAAAATTCTTCACACTGCCGCTCTTTCTGACTCTTATCAACCCCCCACCCCACCCACCGGAGCAACATCCGCTCCTTCCGACGGAACAACCAGTCGCGGATCGGCAATTACGTAGCGAGCGCACGGCGAGAAAACGGGCCCGCACAAGTGACTAATGACAACCCGACCATTGGAGCGAGGATCCCATTCTTCCCCGCTGCCCAACCCGTCCCGTCCGCGACGCTCTTGTCTTTCCATTCCTCAATGCCACCAATCCCCATCGCAGTCTCTTCCTCGCGTGCCGTTTTTCCCTACCCGACGTCACCCAGCCTTGCGTCCCGCTTCCCGCCATCGTCGCGAGCGCTAGCTGCTAGCGTCGCTGGCTACCAGTCTGGCCGTCTCCCGGCCGTTGTTCGGCTCCGTGGAACCGGGAGCGGAAGCGGGCCGGTGGGTTGCGTGGGTCGTGGCCGATGGCGTCGTAGGGCGAGGGCGCCGGGTCTGCTTGGGCGAGCACCGGGACGTGCTTGGGCTCGGGCGATGCTCGGCGTGGATGTCATCGCGTGGATGCACGCACCACATGTATGGGAAACTACGTGGTAAGCAACACCGGCCTGGGACGGCGGGGGCCTAGGAGCTTACCGAGGACGGGATCTGAGGGCTTTGTGCTGCGCTACTGGTACTTCGTGCTGGTGGCCGAGGGAGCGGATTGTTGACGCGGCTTCGCTTTGGTTATATCACATCACATGACGCACACAGTGTTTATATGCTAATCATTTCATATAGGTTGTTCGATGGGGATTTCTCCCCCGTTCGATATACACACGATTGGGTTCAGCAGCATCACTGGTGTGGGACGGCGCGGTCCTGGAAGCTTGATGGAGAAGGATTTGAGGTCTTGTACCGGGCTACTGGTACTTGTAGTCGAGGGAGTGGATGATGAGCTTGTCTCGGAGGTATGAAGCTCTTGAATCTCGGTGCTTTATTCCCAAGTCATGGAAGAAACGGGAGATTTGCAGGGGTCTACTAACTCGGATCGGCTCAGTAGTATTGATGCTCTCAACTTCTAAGTTAGACAGTTAAACCTAGATACGTACTCGTCCAGCTCAGAACACAAGAGCATTAATACCACTGGGACAATCCGCATCAGCAAACCCCTACAGATCTCTCGCTTCTTCGATAGCTTGGGTCTAGAGTACCGAGACTTCAGAGTCTCTTCCTCTCTTCCCTCTCTGCCTTCTACTTCAATCTTCAGTTTACACACTTGCCATTGCCTGTGTTAGAGCCTTGCTCCCATGAACCCATGCCGAGCTTGGCTTAATGCTTCACAATGACAGAAAGGGATAATATCTCAAAACATCGCCTCCGAATTCGAAAACTCTATCAATACTCCATCCCGCGCAGAAACCGCCGTTGTACGCCGTATCCTCGCCGTCGACCGATCCAGGAGGCCGAACCCCCACCCGAAAAGAAAAGAGTATGGTACAAGAACCCTCGAAAGCCAGCCGTGTGTTCATCCGTGAATCCCGAAATACAACGCCATATGCCCCGTCCCACACCACTGCTTCCCCATTAATACCCACTCTCCTCCCACTCCTTAGCCTTCTTCCCACCCTCAACACCCACCCACCCCTCCTCCGCCGCCCTCTTCCCATTCCCCACCTCGAAGCCAGCATACGCACCCTGCCTCAGCCTAGCATAGTACCCGACATCCCCTCCCTCTTCCCCTTCGGCCGTGGTATCCGAATACGTCTCCCAGTTCTCGCTACTGACCGCCGTGGCGCTCGTCCCGCTCGTCGCGCCGCTCTCCACCGTCCCCCGGGACGACGACGAAGTCTGACTGATTTGTCGGCTCGAGGCGCCGCTGTGCACGCTGCTGGGTGCCGGGTTCATGGGCCGCGGGGCGAAGTCGCGCTCCCGGCTCTGAGGGCGCGCCCACTCGCCTCCTTGTCCCGCCATGGAGCTGTGGTGTGAGCCGTACCCGTTGCTGGTGTACTGTCCCGGTGCGTACGACGAGGCGGCGCTGGTGCTAGAATACGTCGACGCAGCGCTCTGGTACCCGCCATACCCTTGCCGCTCGCGTTGGTCGAACACATCCTCCACCTGCACCGCCCGCACCATCACATCGCCACGTGGGGCAGGCGTAGGCGTTACATCTGCACTCCCAGCATACAAATCCATCTTCGGCGGTGGCATGCGCGCAGCCGGCGGCGGCATACCACGAAGTGAAGCCAGTGATGACTGCGAAGCATGCGACACGAGCGAGGGCGGAGCGGGCTTGTCCAGCGCGCCGCGGTAGCGCCGCTCGGGACTGTTGGTTGAGGCGAGGGGGTTGAGGGGTGCACGGGCGGGGATCCGGCTGGGGGATTTGCTTCCGCCGGGTTGGGAGATGGAGGAGGTGGGTTGGAAGGTTGCTGGGTTTACGGTTGGGCGGGCGAAGCCGGTGGGTGTTTTGGCGCGGGGGGGCGCGCGGGTGCTGCCCTTGCTGGCGTTCGACGCGGGAGCCGGCTTCGCTTTTGGTGCTGGTTGTGAAGGGGTTTTGCTGCGTGGCGGCGGCTGAGAAGGGGTTTTGCTCCTTGGTGGAGCGGCGCGGGCTTGAGCCGCGTCCAGCTCATCCAGATACCGCTCCCCCAGCACCGTGAACGGGCGCCCGTACTCGTCTTCCCAGCGCTCGAGCGCAGCGCGCAGCTCGACCTCTACCTTAGGTAGATCCTTGGCTATGCGCTTGCGCATCTTTTCCTCGCGCAACAGCCGGGTGGGATCGCGTTTTTCGCCCTTCTGGCCGCGGAGCATGAGCCGTGACGCATCTTGGGATGACGCGGCGAGGTCGTCTCGTTCCTGGATGAGGGTGCGGTGCTTGGTGATGAGCGACAGGAGGGGCGCGCGTTGGTTTTTGAGGGCGGTGAGGCGCGCGAGTTCGGTTTCGTGGGCGGAGAGGAGGGCGTCGGAGTACACATCTAGGCATGGTTAGCTGAGTATGGTGATAAGGGAAATAGGGGCGTACCTGAAAACGCGGGCGTGAACTCAAGCATCTCCTCCTCCGAGAAAAACAACTCATCCCACAACGCCTGCAACTGCACCCTCGCATCCTCCACAAACAGCCCCAGATTCTGCCGCTTCAACTCATTCAACCGTCCCAGCTCGCTCTCATACTCATTCACAACCCGCAACCCAACGCCGCGGTTATACGCCTCGAACTGCCTCCTCTCGCCCTCCGCGATGCCCAGGCGCTCCCACAAAGCCTCGACCTGCGTCTTCAAATCCCGCAACCGCCGCTCCCGCGCCTTTTTCTCATCCACCAGCCGGTCCCGCTTCGCGGTCAGCTTGGCGATGTGATCGGCTGTTAGCCCGACTTGCTCGGGTGCTTCCCGCGCCAGGGCGACGAGCCGCGCGTCGGTTTGGGCTTGCGGTGTCCCGAGCTCGGCCCAGAGCGTGATGCATTCTTCGCACAGCGCCTTGACCGTCGCGACGCGCGCGTGGTACTCGTCGTAGACGCGGGTGAATTCGTCGTCTAGGGCGGCGAAATACGTGTGGCTGAGATCGGTGCTCGGGGTTAGGGATTTGGGCGAGGGGGGGAGGGGGGCGGTGACGAAGTTTGGCTCGAGGTGGGTGGAGTAGGAGTGGAGTGCCTGGACGAGTTCTGCTTGTGGGTTAGAGATGGAGGGATGGAATAAGGGGAGGGAAGGGAGGGCGTACGTGTGACTTGCTCGTAGCGCGAGGCGTGGTGCGCGCTGATGTGCCGGTGCTTTTCGCGGAGGATGTCGAGGCAGGGGAGGAGCGGGTAGGTTACGGCGAGGTGCTCGATGTCGGTCATGTCCCCGTTGGGGCCTTCGATTGAGATATGCATCTGCTTGATTTCGGTGATGAGACGGTTCGCTTCTTCGGCTATTTCGTGTTTCTCGCTGGGGAGGATTAGGGCTGCGACGCGGTTGGGGGGGGATGAGACTTACTTTGTCACGATGCGCAACTGCGTGTGGAGGGTCTCGGAGAGCGCGGCGAAGAGCTGGATCGTTAGCTGGGCCTGGATGATGATGATGGGGGCCGTACCTCGCTCTCGCGCGTATCGCGCTCATGTCCCGGCACGCCGATTTCATCGAACAGCTCGTGCAGCTTCTGGGTGATAGTCTTGACCTGCTTCTCCAGGTACGATGAATCCATAGCAGCAGCAGCAGCAGCAGCAGCAGCTTGCCCTCGGCAAGCAAGTCGTTCCTCGAATTCCACTCTCCTAACCAGTGTATTGCGTGTAGATATCCGATCAAAGGCGAGATGTATCCGTCCAAGACATGCGCGGACCAGTGGAAGGAAGTGGGGATAGAGACTGTGGATGGAGATGGAATGTTTGGCAGGGACGCGAGTGTGGAGTGGTTGTTCGTGTACGGGTACTTGTGTGTGTGTACTCGTGGTGTTGGGGTGGAGGCGCCGCTTGTTTGGGACGGGGGAGGTTGCTGGGCAACGCGGCTTGGCTGTCGGGGACGCGCCCTGTTGTGTCGCGGGGTTCGGGTGCTGCGTGTCACGGAGAGCTTGAAACGGCAGCCACGATAGGGATGGCGGCCACTGTGATGGCTTGCTGCTACTGCCTGTCCTTGCAGAGGTACAAGAAGGGCGTCGATAACGTCTAGGCGGACACAACATACTGCAAATACATGCACGATTATTCCGGAATACATCTGTATGGCATCTTTACACAACTTCTGGAGCTCGCTTGTGCAACGCAGGGCCCCCAACGATACAGCCGCAGATGTCCTTGGAGAAATAATGCGAGCTGCCCCTGACCCTGAGTATCGTCGTTGGTACCACCACTTCTCATCGAGGAAGTATTCTTGAATCCACAACACTCGGGTTGAGGTACACGGCGAGAGAATTCATCGATGCCGTCGATATCGCCGAGTGGAACAAGTCCGCTGTATCGATGGACACGCTGGGTAACTTTCAATCCCTCGGCTGGATGAAACGGAACGGCAAAATGCAATGGACGCGGATACCCATCAGACACATTGGTAGCGTCCGTCTCTTTACCGTTCCTGACTTGGTTTCCCTTGTACCGGATATTCTGTCAGCTCGGGACCGCTCGTTCGGCAGGGTCTTACTCGGCCTCAACTATCGCGACGCTCCCCGCGCTCCACCACCACCGATAGGAGTCATCTGAGGCGCACTCGACGGGTCAAGCGGCCCATCCGGCACAAACGGCTTCTGCTTCGTGCAGCTCGGCAAGTGCAGATAAACCCACTGTGGACCCGGTATCGCTTACACCACAGGCGCGCTGGCATGGCAGACTCAGCCAGACCCGCAGCCTCACGAGCACCGGATCACAGGCGCGGTCAACATATGGCCCGAGTGGGGCTACGTCGTCATCGCCGAAATCGCACCCGAAGGCCGTTCGGGGAGGATTTTCCTGGTCCACGACTTTAGGCCCGAGGATAAGCTGGGCGCTATGGACCTGGTTTGCCGGAAGGGGGCGGGGATTGGATAGGTGGCCGCGGCGGTTCTAGGTTAGGAGTTTGCGCTCGGAATTGGGGGTTGTAGGGCGGAGTATACGCCGCGGTTGGAGGGCATTCGGTTTGTTAGGCCGGATTTGGTGCCGGTTTATCAGTTGGTTGTGGGGGGGGGGGAATGGTTCAGGGAAACGATACTTCAATCCTCTAGGCCGCCTTCCTTCGCTTCTACCCCAGCTTCATCACCTTCCCTGACAAGGGCTGGGGAAACAGATGGTTATCCTGCCTCCTCACCCGGCCCAGAAGTACGGAAGGATGCTGGCGGCAGAGGGCCCAACTAGAACTTTCTGCAAGAACACGTCGCGGAGGCCGTTGCTGCATCGCTATATCGGTTCTGGAGATGGGTGGTACCGTCTTTTCGATCTGCTTTGAGTCCGCGGATTGAGCTAACTTACTTCCGTCTCGTTGTTCATATCGACGCACACACCGGTAATGCTTTGATGTTTACTGTCAAGGCAGGCCAGGGAAAATTAGTTCTTACTGTCTTGACGGGTACTTCACCGATGCTCTTCCATTGCAAGCAACAAGTGCCAGCTTGATACAGAAGAAGAACTGCAGGTCTGCAAGCACATTTTCCGTGGGAGATCCCTTCCATCATGAACCACACTTCAATCTCCTCGTTCCTGGCACACAGGCAAGGGGACCCTCCGCCCTCCGGGACGTCACATTCCCCAGAATCTCCGATCAAGCACGGCATCTTTCCTCCCGACAGGACCCGCCTCTACAGTACACACTCCCCGGACCTCGCCCATCAGCCACGGGCCGGAAAGTCACCGCTCCCGGGCCCGCGCATGAACGGTAAACCGGGAAGCTGGAACACGTCGGGAGTCACAAGGCACACACGTGGGTAGCAGTACACTTCGTACGTTGTAAAAGTTGTTTCGCCCAAGAGGCGAAACACGCTCGTCATGCGTTTCGTAAGACTAAAATCCCACATGCCAACCCATCGGCCGCAAAACGTCCAAAAGACCGCACCCCAGTCCCAGAATCCAACGCCGACGACGCCCGCGATGCAAATACTACAACATCATCCACCACACACTACCACCCCCCCCCATGCTGCGGCTTCCCATGCTTCTTCCCCCCCTTAAACTTATCCTCAAGCTTACTCCCCGCCACCGCGCCCGCCAGCGTCCCAATAAGCCCGTGCCCGTACTTCTTCCCCCCCATATGCCCCGCCACACCCCCGGCCAACGCACCCATCAGTCCGCGATCGCCCTCTGCCTGGTGGTTGGGATCTGTCGATCCGTACTGCGGCGCCTGGGACGGGTTATTCGGGTCCGCGGGGTAGGGCGCTTGGTGGTAGGCGCCTTGCTGCGGGTATTGGTGGCTAGGGTCAGAGGCGGGGTAGCCTTGGCCGTATTGTGCGGGGGCGCCACTACTCGCATTAACACTCATTCCCCACGCAAAGTCGGCGGGATACTCACTATTGCCCCTGCCCCTGCTGCCCGTACGGCTGTTGCCCATGCTGGAACCCACCGGCCGCCGGCGGGCCGTACCCGCTCTGCTGCCCGTCGTAGGACGGCGTGCCGTAGCTTGACTGTTGGCCGTAGGAAGGCGCCTGCCCATACTGCGGGGTGGGCGGCGCGCCGTAGGGACTGCCGCTGGGTGCGGGGGAGTACTGCTGCTGGCCGTATTGGCCTTGTCCGTACTGGCCCTGTTGGTAGGACTGGTCTGGCTGGCCGTAGGAGGGCGCGGGGGGGTAGCCGCCTTGCGGGTGGTAGTTGGCGGAGTGGTGGGGGTATTGGTTGTAGGGGTCGGACATGGTGATTCTGGGTTGATATGAAGCTGAAGAGTAGGTAAAGGCTGTTTGTGTGGCGATGGTATGAGGGGAAGGAAGAGAGCGAGGAAGAGAAGAGTTCTTTATAAGCACATCGCGATGCGGTCAGCACAGCCCCGCCACTGCGCTGGGACGCCGCCCGATCATTACGTCTTTGCCGCCGGGCGGAGTCGGGCCGCGTGGTTTGGAGCGGGGGTGCACTGCCACCTTTATATTGCGCGGCATGTGAGGGGTGGCTGTGTCGGAGTGGCCGTTCCGAGGTTCTGCCTTGGCGGTGCCTTGGGGCCTGACAAGTTTGACACCTTACAGCCTGACGGATCTGACAGGAGTTGAGACGAAATATGCCTGGGGCATCAGAAAAGTCTGAGGCATCCAGGAGATGTGAGGCATCGAGGGGTTTCCTCCCTAAATCGAGTGAATTATCGTGTGCTCTCTTCCCGACTTCACTCATCACTCATCACGCATCACGCATCACGCATCACGCATTGGCGAGCTACTGCATCTCAAGAGACTCAAAATAATGCAGCAGACGAAGTGTCCAAGTGCGCAGTCCACAGCCCACCCACCAGCACCAAACCCAGCCCTAAATAACCCACCCGCCGCGTAATGCAGTACGATCACCGCCTCGAACCCGCACAGTCGCAAACAAGACGATGCTACCCGGTTCGCCATATTGCCCTCATCTCCTCCGTCAGGAACAGTGGCAGGGTGCGAGGGGTACGTCGATCGCGGGTTCACCACGTCCCAAGTCTCCCTCGCAACACTTTCGCAGCCAACACCCGCCGAACCCTCCCTCCCGCCGTAACATCCGCCGTGCTGCTCTCCTGCACCATCGTAACCCTTCTCCACTCCAAGGTCTATCTTGATAATCCTCGCCCAATCCCCGTCTGAAACGCCCTCGTCCTCATGCGCCGCGCCTGATCGCCCGGGGTCGCGGTTCCAGGAGCGTCTCAGGCGGGGCTGGGCGCGCGTTCCTGGCGAGCAAGGCCGCTGCCCTCCTCGCTGCGTGTAGCGTAGCACAGCGCGGTGAGTGAAGGGGTGCAGAGCGAAGAGACGTCGCACGGGAGGGGTGTGTCGTACCAAGTAGACAGCCGCGCAGATTGTGTTTTATACCCCACCTGGGGGTTAGCTGCTGTCGCGGGTGGACGGTGCGTAGGGTTCAAATGGCGAGGACGACGCACTCAACCACCCTTTTGCGCTCTTGGTGACTTGCTTTGCACGGTGTTGGCGACTTGAAGATTTGGGCACGCAGCTGGTCTGCGATTTTTCTTGAGCTGTCGCTGCTGCTGCGTGGAGCCTGGCGCCCGGTGTGTTTTTTCAGCCTTGCGAAGTGCGAAGACGAGGACGAGCGATATGCATCCTTTGCGACTCAGGCGGCGGGACGTTAGTGGGCGGAGGAGAGTCAGGCGGGACGACGACCACGAAGACACCGACGATGAAGACGATAAGCAGCGCTCGAGTTCGAGCACGAAAACGAAGACGTACGACGACGACGACGACAGGCTGAAGAGCGGCGTTGCCAAAGCACCCTCCACGGGCGCCACCATCGCCACCACCCCCGTAGACGTTCGTATAACCTTCACAATATACGGAAGCAGCTAACACCCACAGTCCACACCTACCAGTATATCAACCGTCACCAAATCCCCAACAGCACTTCCCGTAAGTCCATCCACTCACCAACAGACCCAACTAACAGCCACAGACCCTCCTCGACCAAGCCTCCCGCCCCTCCACCACCGCAGTCTCCCAAACAATCGACAAGCGCCCCATCTCCGAAACGACCCAACACCTCGTCATCGCCGCCGGCTCGGTGGCAGCAACCATCGCCCTCACCCTCATAGCCTACGTCATCTACCGCCTCTCCCGCGGCGCCACCCTACGCAGCATCTTCACGACGCTCCCGCGCCGCGCCCCCCCTCCTCCAAAGGATGACGACACGCTCCTCGCCTGGGACCGCAAGCCCTGGAATCCCTCCGGCTCGACGCTGGAACTCACGCCTCCGCCTCCTTCTCGGCCGCGCTCGCACACAAGTACAAGCTGGCCCAATCCCCGCGGCCAGAGTCCGAGTCGGAGTCCCTTCCCTCCGCCTAATAGGGCTATTTTCCGCACCGACGCCCATGAGCGCCCCGGACTCTCTTTCCCGCCTCCCACACGTGCATCTCTCGTCGCGTCTTTTAGCGGGTTTTCCGACCCGCCCCCGCCCCCGCCGGCACGGGACGACCCGCTCCCGCGTACACCGCCCCGCGGCACAAGCGACCTCTCCGTCTTGATGCCGCTCTACGGCGCCGCATCGTCGCCCACCATTCTGCCCTCAGCATCACCGCCCCTGCGCGCAGCCGCCTCGCCGCCGCCCTCGCCCGCCGCGCTGCCGAGCCGTTTTAGCTGGACAGACAGCGCGGCAAAGACGCCCGTCGACGGCCGGTTCAGTAGGGCGACGGAGCGGAGCAGCGTGGCGCGGTATCGCACGGTGGAGAGCTGGGTTGAGGGGCAGACGGGGCGGATGGTGGGGCGGTTGAGTCGGGAGTTGGATCGGGTGGGGCCTGTGAGGGAGGGGGTGGAGAGTGTTTACTCTGCGGGGACAGGGGTGTATCCTGCTGGGATGGGGACGCCGGCGGTACCGGCTGTGCCAGCGAGATTTACTAGCGGAGGGAAGAGGAGGACGGCGCAGAGCGAGGCGACGGTTTTTAGGCAGCATCCTGGGACTGAGGTGGTTATTCCGCATGGGAGCAGGATTCCGAGTGAGATTTTGGATGGGAAGATTGTGGTGAGGAGGAGTGGTGGGACTGGGATTTGAGGGTGGGATGGGATAAGGTTAAGGTTAAGGTTATGGGTATGGAATGGGCCGTGAGTGGGTTAGGTATGGTGCTTTTGGCGTATGGACATGGCTTGGGCGTGCAAGGCTGGGGATGCCTGGCGTCGAGAATGGGGCCGATTTGTGCACGCTGGTGTTGGGTGTTGCGGATGGGAAGACTGGTCAATACCCTGGGATGATAGTTATGCTGTAGCACGGAATATAGGCGTTTTTGCGCGCGGCCTAGAACTAGTTGCGATGTGATGTCGGGTTTGCTTGAGGGGTTCTGGGTCGGTGTCCGGTGCTTGGCCCCGTGCTTCGTCGTTCTGGTCTGGTTACGCGTCCGACACCACGAGGCTGGCATAGTTGCTGTTAGCGGTTAGCGGCTGCTGGCGACTGGTGTTTGCGGGGACTTTCGCACTCCGGGCGGTTCCTTTAGGACATTGCTGCCTTTTACTTCCTCCGATTTTCATACCCCAACATCACCACCACACACATTGAGATCGCGCCGCTTTTATTGCTGCGTTTTCGGGCAACCTCACCACCTCTAGTTGGAGTGTATCCATTCTGACTTCATTGTTTCTTTCTACGGCGCACAATCTCAATCGCAGTCCTCCTTTACTGTGCTCTTTTATTGCTAGTTTCGAGCAATCATCCAGACCGGCATACAGTCGACTCCGGAAAGCACACAGTCGGCTCCGCAAACCGAACTGTGTTGTGGATGCAATTCCAGCTAACAGTCGACCTGTCCCTCCCCCTCCCATTCGGCCTGATCTTCGAGCTGGAATTCGGCCTAGAAGTGGACCTCCCATTAAACCTACCAATCGTCCTCTTCCTCAACTTGTAACTCGCACCACAACAATCACCCCCTAACCAGACACCAACCGATCAACAAGCAAAACAAACCCTCTCAATGAACACGGTACGCTCTACCCCCACCCCCCCCCCCCCCATGCCCGCCATACCCACCTCCCCCGCCCCGCAAACCTTCACCCCCAAATCCCCCGCAACATTCCTCCTCATCCTCACCCTCCTCCTCGGCGCCACCCTCCTCACCACCCTGCTTATAACATACACCTGCGCCCGCCGCCGCGCCCGCCTAGCGCAAGGCACCCGCGTCTTCGGCCCAGCAACAGCCCTCGAGCCGCCTCCCATGCGTCTCGCCAGCCCGCCCCCCGCTCTGCTGGTTACGACCCCAGGTGGCCGGACGGAGCGCTGGAAGGAGCAGTACGGGGGTGGACTTAGGCCCGGAGTTGGGCCGGAGGGGGAGGTTGTGGGTGCGTGTCCCGGGCGTAGGCCGCGGGCGAGTGAGGGGAGGGAGGTGAGGAGGAGTGCGAGTCCGCGGAGGGGGAGTGGGAGTGAGGGGGAGGTGAGGGGGAGGGGGCCGAGGGGGATGACGGGGGGGACTGCGAGGAGGTTGTTTAGGGCGCGGGATTAGGTGATGGTTGCTAGGGAGGGGAGAGTTGGAGGAGGGCGAATTTGCGAGTGTGGTTTACGGATAGTTGGGCGGGCAGGGTGTTTGTCGGCGCTTGATTGGAATACGGTGTATGGGCGCGATGGGAGGGCTATCAAGTGCTGGTGGCCTAGTATACGGTGTACGCGTGCGATGGGAGGGCTGTCAAGTGCTGATGGCGCCTCTGGTATGATCTTTGAGGGGACGGCTATCGGCGGCCTGGTGGCCTTGGATGGTTCAGCGTATGGGTCTGTTGATATCACATATCGGCTTGCTAGTTCTAGTCGGGGTGTACTGAAGGGTCTATCTTGCGGTAACCACTGCTGAATAGGAGACTTGCGAAGAGAAATTCTACAAAATCGAGTAGCCTCCACTGCGGCAACTCATTTTATCAACCAAGTTCGCGATCCTATGACCTCTGTAAACATGTTCCCGTATCAAGCTTCCATCGCCCCTAGTCCACCCAATCCGATCCCCGGCCCGCCAGCCTTGCGCACAGACCCCGCAACCCCCCGGCCCCGAATCCCCCGGCCGAAAAACCTCATCCCCCGCCCCTCCACAACAACCACCTCCTCCCCACCATCACCACAACCACAACCACCCCACATTGGCGCCCTCACCCCGCATCCTCGCCCTCCTCGCTCAGAGGGGCTCCATCCCCTCCTCAGCCATGTCCCTCGTCCCAGTACCCCCCAGGACCGTAACCCCCATAAAAACCACCCCCAAACTCACCCCACCTCCTCCAGTAATCACGACCCCATGCGACCCGCTCCCCGATCCGTATTACATAGGCGATGGATTACGTCGCGTAAAACCATACCACTTCACCTACAACACGCACTGCAAAGAGCGCTGGCGCGGCCGGACGCTCGTGGACATCTTCGCCGAGGAATTCCGCGACCGCTCGCAAGAATACTACGCGGATTCCATCTCCCGCGGCCTCATCGTAATCAACGGCAAAGTCGCGACCCCAGCCACAGTTATCAAAAACGGAGACGTAATATCGCACACCCTCCACCGCCACGAACCCCCCATAACCGCCTCCCCCATAGCCATAGTCCACGAAGACGCCGACCTCCTCGTCATCAACAAGCCCGCCAGCATCCCCGTGCACCCCGCAGGCCGGTACAACCACAACTCCGTCGTCGAAATCCTGCGCTCGCAATACGCAAACGCCTTCAACCCCTCCCCCTGCAACCGCCTCGACCGCCTAACCTCCGGCGTAATGTTCATCGGCAAGCACCGCGCGGCCTCCGAGCGGGTGGCGACTGAAATCCGCGCTCGCACAGTCCGCAAAGAATACGTCGCGCGCGTCGTCGGCGAATTCCCAGAGGGGGAAATCGTGTGCGAAAAACCCATCCTGCAAATAAGTCCCAAGCTCGGCCTGAACCGGGTACGCGCGAATGGCAAAACCGCACGTACGGTGTTCAAGCGCCTGGCGTATTACCCGCCGTGCGAGGATGGGGCGGATGGGCAGCCCCGGGACGGCCCGGCGGACCTACCCTGGCGCGCGCTCCGCGGATACTCCATCGTACGCTGCATGCCCCTCACCGGCCGAACGCATCAAATCCGCGTGCACCTCCAATTCCTCGGGCACCCTATCGCGAACGACCCCATATACTGCAACCAACGCGTCTTCGGCCCGGCCCTCGCCGCAGGCGAAAGCGGGGGCGAAGACGATGAAGACGTAATCACGCGCCTGGGCCGGATGGGCAAGGAAGAAGTCGCCGAAGCAGTCGCCTACCACGACGAAATCGTCGACGGGTACCAGAAGCGGCGCGGGGAGAAGATGACGGGCGAGAAGTGCGATGTGTGCGGCACGGAGCTTTACTCCGATCCCGCACCGCATGAGCTCGGGATTTATTTGCATGCGCGCAAGTATGCGGATGAGGCGGGCCGGTGGGCGTATGAGACGGAGTTGCCGGCGTGGGCGCTGCCGCCGCCTGGGGTGGCGGGGCCGACGGAGCCGACGCCGGAGACGGATCCGCTGGCGGTGGATTTGGCGGCGTTGGGGGTGGAGGTGGATGGGGATACGGAGGCGACGGTGAAAGAGAGCAAAGCCGCGACTGCGGCCGCTGCTATAGTCTAGTTCTGACCGGCTTGCGATACCCGTCAATCTACTCTACCAATTTCTACGCGCTCTCCATTTATCCCACGCAGCAGCCGCCCATCACCAACTTTTATGCGCTCTCCGTGCATTAGCCCGCTCACCAGCATCCCACGCGCAATTTCTAGATCCCGAATCGCCTCCCACGGACTTAAACGCGGGTCCCCCCACCCCTTTTCCAAGCACTCCGCCCACGCCTGCACCTCCAACCTAACCGCCAACTCATGGCCGCTCTCAATAACCCTTTCCTCTGGGCTCATATTCGCCTTGTACACCCGCACCACCTTGTCCCTACCCCTCCGTATAAGCTCCACGGCCCCTCCCTCACACATAACGACGTGCTCGGCCCCAGGCACGTCGACCGGCGAACCGTGCGTGTACCCAAAGCTCCCGATCACGCCATTGGCGGCTATCCACACCGCCTCGACAGTGTCGACCGGCGGTAGGCGTTTCTGCACCAAATTTGTCCCAGCAACCACCAGCACGGGCTGTGCCGGGGGACCGAGCAGCTTCCGCATCAGAGCGACGGAAAATATGGTGTTTTCGAGGATGAAGGCTTCCTGCTGCGTCGTGTCCAAGCCAGCTTTTTGGTTCCGCCCCGTTAGCCCTTCCCGCCGACCATCAAATGAAACCAAACTCACTAAAATCCCACACGTCGGCCATCACCATCACCTGGCGCGTCCAGAATCCAGTAACCGGGCCGAGCTTCAGTATCTCCCCCGCGGCGTAATCGACATCAGGCATAAAGCGTAAAGGCTCGGCCACGTTCCACCTCGGGCCGGGCTTCGGGAGCGTGGCTGCGATGGCGAAGAGCTCATGCAAGTCGGAGAGGGTTTCCAAGATGGGCATTTCGCTCAGGACGTGTTTCCCCGCTTCGAGGGCGAGGCGGATGAATATCGGTTGCTCGACGTGCCTCATTCTGCTTCGGTTAGGTGGGTAGAAGGAGGATGGGAGGGGCCGCACGCGATGATCACGGCGGTGATGTCGCTCCGGCCTAGCAAGGCGGTGAGGTTGGGAAACTGATCGTTGGAGTAGGCGAGTACTGCCCCAGGGAACTGGGATGCCAGTGCGGAGGCGGTGGCTGCTGTTTCGGAGTAGACGGCTTTGAGGGCGAGGTAGTGAGCAGCTTTGATTGCTGGCTTGTTGGATTAGATATGCACTTGCCCTGAATAGAGACGGCATACGATTAATAAGTTGTGGTAGTAGTGGAACGGGCACGCGACTGGAATGGTTAGCGGGTGCGATGTGAGAGCAGAAGGGGCAGACTGGAGTGGAGCAGGGCGATATTGGTAGGCATTGTGGGAGGATGACGACGAAGATGGAGCCAGAGAGAGTAGTTCTAGCGATATCTTTGACATGCATTTGAGCAGAACTGAACGATGCTAGTGAGGATGTTGACAAAGTGACAGCAAAACGATGCGTCTAGAAGATGTTGGGGGATTGATGGAGTGGGAGAAGAAGTCCGCCAGAGCAAACCAAATACAACCATAGCGTCGTCCCTGGCTCTTTCCACTTGGTGGTGGGCGAGAGCGATGCGGAATCGGCCCTGCTGGTAGATTACGTCAGGGTTCTGTGTGCTTCACGGGCAGGTGGTATGGGGTGGTGGTTGAAGCATTACGAAACTCGCTTTTGATGCGCGAAAAGCGCTGATATACCCTCCTGCGGAAAGCGTTGATATACCCTCCTGCCATACAAACCAGCCTATCCAAAAACACAGCCGTCTCAGCTCAGCCGTTACTATACACAGACACACAGAAAAAAGAGAGGGAATCACAGTAATACTCCGCAACCTCATTCCCTCGAGTTCCTCAGCGCCCATCCCACCGCTCCACCTGGGTATAATACCGAATCAGACTCTCAGCGCCCGCCCAATCTCCCTGGCGAAAGAGCTGGGCGATGTCGACGTTGAGCGGCGAGTCTGGCTCGGCCGAGGTCAGCAGCTGCTGGATGCTGGTGAGCAGGATGCTGATGGTGATGGTGGGCGCCCATTTGTCCTTGAGTAGATCGAGGCAGATCTCGCCGGTTTGGAAGTGCACGTTTGGGTGGCAGATGGGGGTTTCGAAGCGTACTTTTGGTGGTGCGTTGGGGTAGTTGGGGGGGATGGTGATGGAGAGGGCCCAGAGGCCGCCTGTGGGTGGTTAGCTGTCTGTAGATACGGCCGAGTGATGAAGAGCGTATGAAAGCGGGGAGAGGTGAGGGAGATGCAAGGTCCTAAGTGTGGAATGCATACCTTCGTACGCCGTCCCAGCCGGGCCCTTTAGTACCGCATGCCAGTGGAACAGATCGTCGTCCACCGGTCCCAGCCGGAGCACCGCATCATTCGGCTCGTCCTGCAAGTCTTGTAGTTCGCGCGTGAGGCGCTTGAGCGGAGACTGAGCTTTGGACATTGTGTCGGGCGGCGGACTGCGTGAGGGCGCGCCGGCAACGTGTAGGTGGACAGCCGGCGAAAGTTCGACGGCGAAGGTAGCGACGGGATGGCGGAGATGAATGTGAGAATCGGCAGATGCAGCGCGTAGTCAGTGAGCTTGATACCCGCGATGCCTCGGATGTGCAGGATGCGGAGGTGTTGTCGCGACGGCGCCCCGTCCGGCGTTCATGTGGAGCTCAGCCAGCCCACCAACCGGGCGCGTGCATGTTGGCAGCCAGTCTTTGCGCGCCGCGCTGCGGAACGTCAGAGGCGCGCAACGAACTCCCCGCACTATTTACCGCACATCCGCGCTCCACGACTGGTTGGCGCATTTGACGAACTCAGCGACTTGACGGACTTTGCCGACGACATCGCGGTCAAATATCGTGGCTTTAAGGCGTGAGCGACGTGGTCCACCCCGAGCAACACCTCGCACAGCATCTACCACCACCATGACCCTCCCAACCGCAACCCTCTCCCCCCTCCACCGCCCAGATGGCTCCGCATCCTACTCCGCCTCCGGCTACACCATCGTCGGCGCCGTCAACGGCCCCCTCGAAGTAATGCGGCGCGATGAGTTACCCGAGGAAGCCACGCTGGAGGTGAACATCCGGCCCTCCGCCGGCGTAGGGAGTACGTCCCCCTTCCCCTCCGTCTTCCCGTCTCCCGTCTCCGAAATGGTACACCACGACTAACCCCCCCCAGCCCCCAAAGAACGCCACCTCGAAACCCTCCTCCACACGCTCCTCCGCCGCGTCCTCCTCGTGCACTCCTTCCCGCGCACGCTCATCCAGCTCACCCTGCAAGTCACGCACACGCCGGAACCGGGCCCTCTGCGGTACGCGCTGAACCCGCATTCGGTGCTGCCGGTTCTGCCGGTGCTGCTGCAGACGGCGCTGTTGACGCTTATTGCGGCTTCGCTCCCCCTGGCGACGACGTATACGACTACCACTGTTGCGGTGCTGCGGGATGGGACGCTTGTGGTTCCGACGGAGGGGACGGATTTGGGGGGGGCGAAGTCGTTGCATGTTTTTGTGTTTGCGGCGGATGGGGGGCTTATGTTGGTTGAGAGTGAGGGGGGGTTTGATGTGGAGGAGTGGGCGGAGGCGAAGGATGTCGCGCAGCAGTGGTGTGTAAGGCCGGAGGGGGATATGGAGGTTGAAGGAGCGGGGCAGGGACGGGTGTGGTTGGAGCATGTGGTTAGGAAGAAGGTGGAGAGGGAGAGCCGGTGGCGGGTTGCGGCTTGATATGGGTTAAGGATCGAGCAGCTTTGCGGCTTCGAGCGGTGGTTGATTGATAGAGGTCGGCCGGTCAAGAGACCGGCCCAAAAGCAATGATAGATAACACCCCAGCATCAATGAAGACAACCCACAACACCCTCCGACCCACATACTGTACACTCCCCAGCCATCTCACTCTGCCCTTCACCCTCCGCTATCTTCCCCCCCGGCTCCCTAACCATACAATAAAGCCTAACCCCTTCTCCCCCCACCTCACACCCCATCTCCCTCACAAGCCCAAACCCAAACCGCTCATAAATCCCCACATTCGGCTCCCGTCTCGAACTCTCAAGATAACACTTCCGCCCCTCCCTATCCGCCCGTTCCAGCACTACCTCCATGAGTGCCCTCCCCACGCCCCTCCCCTGCGCCTCCGGTAACACAGTCACGATGTTACAGAAGTAGTACCCGTTTGGGTCGGTCCACACCGCCTTCTGTGCTTCTGCTTGGGCGCCCTTCCATGCCCAGTACCGCGCGACGTTGAGGCCGCCCCGGCCGTGGGAGAGGTTCATCCACCCCTGTTTAAGCCAGAGGAGCCAGGCGCTGCACCACTCGGCCCAGCTCTCCTGCTGACCCGCTTTACGAGGTGGGAGCCACATCGCGCAGCCCAGAATCTTCTTCGACGATTCTGATCTGCAGACGTAAAAGAGACCATGCTTGATACCCCAGTGGCAGCGGTGGGTGAGGGAGACGCGGTTGCGGACGGGGGAGAACTAGGCCAGGGGTTAGGTGGGGTTTGGAGAGCGGGAGAGTGGGTTAAGGGTGAGATGGGGACGGGGAGGATGGGCACCAGGGACGCACCTCCCGCTGGTCGAAGATCCACCGGCTATATGGATCATCGGCGAAGGCCTGTTGAATCGTGTCAATTGCACCGTTGATATCAGCGGGGGTCATGCGTGTGACGACTAGGTCGTTTTTGACGAAAGGTTCATCCATTGAGGCGGTTCTGGTTGAGGTTAAAGGAGAAGAACACTTCCGGAGGAGAATCCGGCGTTGGAATTGGCGTCACCGTAGCTTATATACCGTGTGTCGAGCTGCAGCGCCTTTGGCGCCATCGCCGTGCTGAGATAGAGCGGCTGTGCCAAATGGGGAAGGTCTACGCTGATGTGGGGTAGTGGGGCGGAGGTGGCGCAGGTCCTGACGCTAATGCGATGCGGGTCTTGATAAGGTGCGGCGGGCCGCAAGGCAATGCTTTGGATATCTGTACATGGAATTTACAGTCTCTACCTCTTTCCCTCCTCACTCCGTTCTCCCTCTTCCGCTTCGCTGAAGCTCCAACCGGGCATCCGCATCCGCTCCGGTCGTCGCTGCCCTCGCCTCACCTCGCTCCTCCCACCTAGTACTCCTCACTGCACTCCGTATACTTCCCATTCTGATACACCAACTCCCCAGCGAGGTAGCACGTACCCGCGCTAAACACAACGCGATCATTCCCGGCAGGCCCTACACCATCATTAGCCTTCCCCCCAAACCCAAAATCAGGAGCCCACTCACCACCAACATACGGCGCACTCGGAATAATCGGAAACTCATAAAACGGCGCCCTCAACTCCCCAAAATCAAACCCCTGGTTATTCACAAACTCCTTCGGAAACTCGCTCCCATTAACCTTCGTCCCCTTCTTCTGATAAAAGCACCCCGCAGTCAACGCATTGCTGATGTCGTCCTCGACGTACCGCGTCCGGCCACAGGTTACCACAAACGGAACCGGTTCCTTAGGTGGATCCGTGCTCGTCGGGCCCGCGGGCTCGGGCTCCCGGGTCGGACTAGGCGGTAGCGCGCCAGGCGTGCCGTACACGGTCGTCGTGCGCGGCCCGAACGGGCGTGTCCCCTTGGGGCCCCATTGAGCCGGCGCCGTCCATTTCGTCAAGGGCTCGTCGTCGTCGTCCGCGGGCCGGGGCTGCGCCGTAGGCCGCGGCTGCTGCGTCGGTCTAGGATACTGTGTCTGCGGGCGCGGCGCGTTGTTCCACGGCTGGGTCTGCGGCTGCGGCGCGTTGTTCCACGGCTGCGCCTGGGTGGCGGGCTGGTTGCCCCATCTTGGACTGGTCTGTTGGGCCCAGGGCTGGTTTTGCTGGGGCCGCGGGGATTGTTGTTGAGCGCCCCAGTTGCCCCAGTTGCCCCACTGGGGGGAGGCGAGGGCGAGGGGGAGGAGGGCGAGGAAGATCTGGGATATCAGCATCACGAACAGAGCGGGTGAGAGCAAGCGACGCAGGCGACGTACCTTGACAGCCATGATCTCACGCAAAAGCTCTCTCTCACAGTGCAAAAAAGTGCGAACACTGGCCTGTATTAAGCCCCCCCTCCCCACACGCGCAATTACCTCGAAGCCGGCTATATTACCCCCAAATTAGCTGCGCATGACGGATCCCGCAATCAATCCCACATTGCGCCGCAGGGCCGCGCACGCGGCCCTACTTCCAGCCTTTCCCTTCATAAAGGCCTTGTGATGAGCACCGATTTTGCGCGTCGATGCGGGTTGCAATGTCATGCTGAAAACATCGTTTCCCCCCCAGCCGCACGGGCCCTTCCCACCAGGCGAGGTGAAAAGTCGCGATCCGCACCCTCGCTCGGCATGTCGCAGGTTGATCACGGCGCCGAGTCGGCGCCCCTTTGCACCGAGTGTTGGGCCTAGTATCGCGGGATATTAGCCACCGGGCTCGTGGACGCCGGGGTTTGGCGTTGGGCGAAAGGGCTTGTGGACGCGAGAGAGTAGGGTACGTAACACTCATTTCTGGTCGTTGATTTGGGCGCCACGCGCGAATAGAATTCCTTGCGGGGTAATTGCGGCAGATGGGACGGAAATACGCGGACAAAATGCGGAATGAAAGGCAGAGGATTCGAGATCTGGCCGGTCATGGCAGACCTGGTCGCCGGGTTTACAAGATTCAAGTGCCTGGAAATAGTTCAGCGGAAGACTGCAGTCTAGAACAAATGCCCCAAGTATCAGGAAGCAAACACTCAATTGCCAAAATGTTGCACCTAAACACGCTGAAACGCCGCAACCGGCGAAACTGGTTGACTTCTTCTTCCTACAATATCATACATCAAGCCTGTGCTTCCTGACTTCCATCCCCAGCGCAGCCTACTGACGTCTTTTGCTTTTTACGAGCACGCCCATCTTCAGTCGCGTCGGCCAAAACTTTCGTTTGAAGTCGCGGGGTCTGGCCACCCCGAGCGGCAAGACGTTCTATAGGACCTGCCAACCAGCTCCTATCGAACCGGTCAGCGCACGCGTAGTGTATAGTGTAAGCTTGTCCAGGAAATCGTGTCGGGTACTCAACGCCGGTTTTCTGAAATTCTCTGTGCCTGTGATGCGTCACGACATCCACATATCGCGACTTACGGCATGATCTCCGAGTCCGGAAGCCAGATCAACATGTCTCTATCCGCAGTGCAGATCAGATTATGTCTCGGGTTGCACGCGACGACCTCGACACGAGGTGGGATACCCGGGTGGACAGGAAGTTCAGACGATGGACGGAGGAGGAAATCGTCGGCGGTGGGCGAATGCACATCCCATACGGCAAGACCGTCGTTGCCCGAGCCGCCGATCAGAAACTGACCGTCTTGACTGAACGTAACGTCGCCTTGACCAACAGGCCGATTAGGAGCTGTCTCTCCAGGCACGCGCCGCTCCGACCGACCGCCCTTGGGCCGCAGGCAGAAGTGGCGCAAGTGACCCTCAAAAGCGTCGAGTACGAAGTGACCTTGACCAGCAGTTGCGACGAGGAGGTTCTTCCCGTCGTTTGAAAACTCGATCTTGGACCAGTTGCGGCCCTTGCCCGGCGGATTGAAGCGCTTCTCGAGGTCTGCGAGGTCGAAAGACGAGAAGGGCGCCTTGTCGAACATGCGCACATCGTACAGCAGGATAGACTGTGTGGGAGGCGACGCTATCGCCATAACGGAGGCTGAAGGGTCGTACGCTGCAAAGTAGGGCGAGATGAGGTTCAGCTGTCCTTTGGCGTTTGGAGAGTTGAGCGCCCACAAGCGCACCGTGTTGTCCTGGCCGCATGATACGAACTCGTCCGAGGAAGGTGACATTGCAATGCAGGTGACGGTATCGGTATGACCTTTGTAGTAGCGGATGTAGGAGTTATCGTGGGTGGATAGATAACGGATGCCATCGTCCACCTTTGTGCTCGCGTACAAGATGCTCCCAGCGTGATGCGTGAAGCGGGCAAGGTGAACACCGTACTTCTGACTCTTGAGCTCCTTCGCGTGCTTGCCCTCCTTGCAGTTGTAGATTTGAAGGGTGTCATCCGTACGCGAGACGATGGCGAGTTCACCAGTATCGTCGAAGTCGAGAGAAGTTACAAAGGTCTTCTTGTCTTCAGATCTGAAGTGCTAATCTCGTGAGCTCAAGGCTTCATTCATGGCACAGACAACATACTCTGCAAGGGCGATAGTAGGAGACGATGTCTGAACATTTCTGGATGGGAGCGCTCTGGGGCTGCACTGGAGCTTCTGAGGTAGCCATTGCGGAGCGCGACGAGATGGAAGATGCGGGTTTATGATTTTGGACAAAGAAGTGGAAGAGGAGGAGAGGTTGGGATCGCGCGCCGATTTATACAAAAGGAGGCCGCATGCGGTGGGAAGGTGTCGAGCATGCAGGATTCAAAGTCGACTGCTGCCCACAATGATCGACCTTGGGTGACTTTTGGTGGCTTGTCGATCGCGCTTTCTTTGATAGGTCGGACGCGAATTCACATGAGTTGGGAAGAGACCGGGGATGGAGGAAAGATGCTCCGGAAAGGTGACTATCGCCGACTTCACTTTTACGAGGGTTTGAGACGAACAGTGTCACAGCCTTGCTTGAGCTACTCAGATGGCTTTGATAACGATACAGCTTTAAGACTGGATGACGCCCAGCCCCTTTTCATCTCTTTAGCATGCTGTACCAGAATTCCGGTTTTCGGTACCATCGCAGCGGCATCAACTGAACTCCGCATTGGGACAGAACAACCAATTCGCATAGCCACTTCGCTCATTATGCCTACGGACATGTGTATCAGGGCACCAATAACAGGTTCTTGAGATGATTCTTCTCTTCACACCAAGCCCGTAGTGTTTGGGGCTTTTCTTAGAAGTCGATCCCGGTTGACGGGAATGCAAGCCGCATACGGACATACCAGACCGGCTGTCCCCTTTAGCGAATCCGGCTGTAGTTAGAATCAATCCATTGAAGCGGCAAGTTTGAAGAATGGCATGTAGAACTAAACTCCGATTGACTTGCACAAGGCGTTCGGTAGCGCAAACATTGACCGCTCGGATATTACATAACCGTGTTGATGCCTTGCTGCCTGACGAAGCCACCTCCGGGCAAAGTCCCCGACTTCGGCCGACCACTAGCTCCAGTGAGCAATATCGCAGCATCTCACCCATTCACCACAGAACCTTCACTCCACTCCTTACCCTCTCCTCTCCATCTATCCTCTCCACTCTTCACCCACCTCCCATTGCAGCAGCCACAACCCCGCAGTCTGCGCCGGCGCCTCCAGCCGGACCCTTCGGGACCATGTCCACGACGATTGGGTGCGTGGAGTACGCTCCGGATCTCTCGTAACGCTGATTGACCAATTTGCAGCGCCTTTATCGCCGGTGGCATCGCCGCTTGCGGCGCCGTGACTGTCACACACAGCTTTGAGACCGTGAAGATCAGGTACGCCCCGCGGTGCCCGGGCGCAAACACCCCTGCTGACCCCGCCTAGACTCCAGCTACAGGGCGAGCTACAATCCAAACAGGAGACAAAGCGGCTGTATCGCGGCGTGCTGCATGGCGTGGGCGTCATCTACAGCAATGAAGGCCTGTCGGGACTCCTGCGCGGCCTGAGCTGCGCGGTACGCCCCCTCCACAACCTATCGCGTACCCTCCCCTAACCCTTACAGTACATCTACCAAATGACCCTCAACGGCTGCCGTCTGGGCTTCTACGAGCCGCTACGCACATCCATAACCTCCACGCTGTACAACGACCCAAACAAGCAATCCTTCGGCATCAACATCTTCTCCGGCGCCGCATCAGGCATCCTCGGCGCCGCCGCGGGATCGCCTTTCTTCCTCGTTAAGACGCGCCTGCAGTCGTACTCCCCCTTCTTGCCCGTGGGCACGCAGCACTCGTACCACAACGCCTGGGACGGACTTCGGCAGATCTACAAGAGCGAGGGCGTGCGCGGCTTGTACCGCGGCGTAGGGCCAGCAATGGTGCGGACCGGGTTCGGCTCCTCCGTCCAGCTGCCGACGTACTTCTTCGCCAAGCGCCAGCTCGTCAAGCACCTGGATATGAAGGAGGGCCCGGCGCTGCATCTGGCGAGTAGCACGGCGAGCGGTTTTGTCGTGTGTTGTGTTATGCACCCGCCTGACACGGTCATGAGCCGCATGTACAACCAGACGGGCAATTTGTACTCGGGCGCGTTTGACTGCCTCTTCCGCACTGTGCGCACGGAGGGCGTGCTTGCTATCTACAAGGGCTTCTTTGCGCATTTGGCGCGGATATTGCCACATACGGTGGGTGCCATAGCGCCAGCATCTCGTACTATTCTAACGAGGACAGATCCTGACGCTCAGTCTCGCGGAGCAAACTAACAAGCTGATGCGGCGCTTCGAGGACCGCATTCTCACCGGCCGGAAAGACAAGATCCCATAGACGGGTAACGTTTTCCGGAAGCGGTATACGGTAATAGAGACGGAGCTCAAAAGGATTCTTTTCGTGTGCTGTATGCAGGTCCCGTGTTCGGCCCTTTTGTGGCCGGGTTAGGCGTTGACGGTCGGGCCATCCCGCCCGTTGCAGCATTTCTGGCGTTTGCGGTGCGTGTAGAGGACTTGTACATGAGGTTCGGCGGTGCTGCGTTTATACGTCTGGCCCGCATGGGGCACTGGGCAGTGGTTAAAAAGGTATCAATTCCGTTGCCTGAGTGCGGCCGATGAACTGACAGCTCGGCTCTTGCTGAGCCTACAAAAGCGTCGCCTGCGGAGGGCGTATACATTGGGTTCGGCGGCGGTAAACCGCTAAGTTTCTACACGAAAACTGGTAGCAGGTATCAATCCATTGCCTACGAATCGCCGTCAAAACTGACAGCCAGAGCTCTCGCTGAGCCTACACAGCACGCAACGTCCAAAGCCACAGAATACGTTGCCCATAGCCCGTAAGGGAAAGCCAAACCAGACATGCAGATTCCGCCCATTCCATGTCCGAGTCCCATGACGCGCAAAAGAAAGAAACCAAAGCGATCCGCCGTCGCCTGTCGCCCGTAACGCAAAAATGCTCGCCTCTTGCAAATGATCCGCCCGTTGCCCGTTTCCCCGATTCCTTTCCCAGAGCGCATGAGAGGGAATATGTTAAAGATGTAAAGGAAGTGATGATGATGATGATGATCCGCCAGCGTCGCGCCCTTTTGGTCTTTCCCCCGCCCGCCTTGCTCCTTGTTTTTGGTTTCCCTGAGATCCCCGGCGCCGGATGTTGAAATGGAAATGCCGTCCTGAGTCAGATGTGGATATGGATGTGCGCACACCGCCGGGTCGTCCCGCGCGGTAAGAAAAGGGTCCACCGCGGAGAACCCTGAGTGTCGGACCGTCCCGTCCGCCCCACCCGCTAATCGAACCGCACAAACGAAACCTCCTTCTGCCGTTCCCTCTCCCTCTCAATCTCCATCTCATCCGGCGGACTCGGTGGTCTCCGCGCCGTATCCAGCACCGTCCCCTTCACCGCCCCGCCACTCGCCCCCTCCATCGCATCATCATCCTCATCCTCATCCTCCTCCTGCCTCAACGGATCAAAGAAATTAAAATCAGAGTACACTCTCTCCCCGCCCGGCCCCTCGCACCGTCCTCCCGCCTGCTCATCCTCCTCTTCATCCCCCCAGTACCACGGCGCATAATCATCCTCATCCAACGCAGCATAATTACTCAACCCCAGCGGACTAGGCGGTAATCGTTCCCTCCTCTTCGGCACCTCAGCCGGACGCCCCTCATCCTCCTCCTTCTCTGGCGCCGGTGGTTGAGGGGCGAACGCCGGATCCGCCCTCCGCGCACTATTCAACACCGCTGCCCGCCGCAGCGCGGCCCTGGGCTCGCCATGCGCTGCGAGCCGTCGTTGCCGGGCCCAGACGGCGATGCGCGAGGAGCCGCGGTCGGCGCAGTGTGAGGCGGGGGTTGAGAAGGGACGGGAGAGGCGCGAGGTTATGAGGAGGAGGCGGAGGCGGCGCTTTTTTTTGCCGAAGGGAGCGAGGGCGCCGTCGATGTCGCTGGTGGGGCGGGGGCGTTTGCGGTTTTTGATGGGTGGGGGAAGAGGGGGCGAGGTGAAGAGGGGGAGGGTGTGGGGGGGGAGGGGGGTGGGGGAGGTGAATTTGTAGGGGGGGGGGAGGAGCATGGTGGGTGTCGAGGGGGGTTGTGAGGTAGTTGGTGTTGTTGGTGGTGGGGAGGTGGGCGCGGCCATGCGTGATTACGGTGGGTGGGTGCGCATTGTGAGGGTGATGGCGAGTTAAGGTGAGGTGTGCGGATCAGGCGACGCAGGTTCTGATATCCGGGCCGTTAGGCTGGATATGGCGTTGTTCGCCGGTTGGTTCCCGATTCCGAGAAGCAGAGGTCCGGGTGAAGGGAAAGCCAGGAAGGTAACGTCGGTCGGCGTCGGAGCCGTGGTTGTTATACGGCGTGCCCCGTCGTGTTACAGCCAGCAGCAGGGCGACATTGTGTTTCGTTACGGCGGCTCGGGGCACGGCGGGAGGGGCAGCAGGGATGGGGATTGCTGAGTGCCTGGAGCACAGACCTGCAGATGGCCGGAAATGGGTAACGGGCACGCGGTTTTGCGGAGGGGCGGGGCGGGGCGAGCGGAGAAGATGTGGTGTTGGCCTTGATGGGGGATGTGAGGAGTTGGGGGGCGAATAGTTCCCGTGAGAATGACTAACGGGAACTGCGTTTTCTGGGTTTCCCCGCAGCGATGACAGACGGCAGCGGCCTTGGATGTTGGAGGACAGGACTGGATTGGATTAGATTGGATTGGGTTTTGTCAAATGGAGGGGAGGGAATTGGGGGAGGAATTGAAGGGCTATGTGGATGAGCAGGTGAGCACTTGACCTGTGCAGCAGAAGAGTGGCAGCCCCAAGCGAGATCCTTAGCTCCGTTGTGTGTTTGCCCCAGTTCTGCGCCCGAACCACCTGAGCGGATAATGCGGAGAAGGGCGGGGGTGGAGGAGCGCAATGCACGAATCGACATGGGGGGGTCCCCTGATCGGCTGGGGGGGCTTGTGGAGGGTGAGAGGGCGGAGGAGGCGTTGACGAGGCGGGGGAGGGGATTACGTTACTAGGCTATTGGCCTGGGCTTCTTGGAGAGGCGTGTTCAACTGGCTGAGGCTGCGGATGAGAAGCAGCCCGAAGGGGGGCATTTGCCGTCCACCGATGAAGGGGGGTGGAAGAAAGGCTTGAGGAATACGGTAGGGAATAAGGAGTGTGGAGTTGCGGCCACCAGTGATGATGATGGATGCGCGATGATGTTTTCGTTGTGGCTTCTTGTTCCACCTGTCCACCAGTTTGCTTCAGTGCTTCACCCCCTCCACCCCTCACCACCTCCCCACCATCATCACCAGCCATTTCCGGGAGCCAGCTCATCTGACTGGGGCCGTAGCGTGAGCCCAGCCCCATGGCCAATGCCTGCGCAGAAAATTTGGCTTTCGCTCTGGTTAGTGGGATATCTCTTCTGCACCCCGGATATGTAAGGCTCTCGAAGCGTGCAGGCACCTATGAATAACATCCGCAATTTACGGTCACAGGCAGGTGGAAATAATGAGCATTCCGTCTCCAGGTTTCAAAGACACGAAAGCATACAACAACGTACAGTGCCGTTCCGTCCTCTCACGATCCTTCCAGGCTTGCCCGTCGCCCTGGCGTCGACATAAATTAACGCGATGAGGGCCTAGAGCCCGTCGGCCTGGGCACCTCGGCGGCGGCGTCGGCGAGTGACATTCATCGCTGACATTGGGCACGGATAGGCGCCCGGCGGCAGCGGCTATCATGTCGTGCGTCGCCAGGCGACTCCTTCCCGCATTCTCCCGACTGGCATGTCAGCGTCCAGGGGCAGCTCGAAGGGAGAGACAGAGCAGTTTGTCACCTTTTGCTGAAACAGTGACAACCCGGTGCGACGCGGAAGGAAGAGCGACGAGAAGGATGAGGGGTAGGACCGGCGAAGCAGATGAGCCCGGCGACAGCTCGTCGTAGGCCCTGGACCGGCAGGGCACAGCAGGGCTCAGAGAGGGGTGGGCAGGTAATTCCGTGAAACCGGCGAGTTGCGTAAGGAGGAGGGATGCGCCCTGCAATGGCCAGCGCGCGTACCGAAGCTTGTTTGACAGGATCGCAGTGATCGATCTTCACCTCTGCGAAAATGCGGGCACCACTTGGCCGCCGGCTCTACCGTAGATGCAGAGCACTTTCTACCAGCCAATGGATGCGAGCCCGGCCAGGGACGTATTCTTGGCCGCATACGGTAAAGCCTTGGATACGGAGGGGAGGGAGGTGCGGCAGTGCGGCATTCTTCGAGGCGAGACTGAGGGGGAGTATCGCTAGATAGGCTTTTAGCTGAAGTGATACTTTGAAGCTACTGTAAGGCGCAAAATATAAAGGGGATAATCGGCTCATGGCCTCATTGAATCGCACCTCATTCGGCGCCTCCAACCGCCATGCAACGCATTGGCTTCCGTAGGCCAGCTTCCCCAGAATGCAGCAGCAGAATAGCGGGGATAGGAGTGCAGCTGCACGTCGCCCAACACGCACACCGGCGGGCACTGTACCTTGGACGCTGCAAGTCGCTGATGTTGGATGGGGTCCGGAGGTTGGATGCTGTTCTCTGCAGTGGTGATACCGTGGAAGGAGCGCTCTGCAGTTCTTCCGTAGCACGAGATCCGCACTCCACACTCCACAATCTGCACTCCACGCATTACCAACGTCAATGGAGATGTGGACAGACGTGTCAACACGTCGATCCCCAGCCCGATGCGATGATCCACCCTCCCGGACTCAGCCCACACACCCACCCCACATTCCAGCCGCACCCACACGCGGGACGGAGCGTGCAGACGAGCCGACGCGGAAAACTCCACAATCACAACCCCACTCCTCAGCCTCCACGGGAACTTCAATCAAGGCGTTAAGGGTCGCGACGCCGTAACCGCTGAAGATATCTTTTCTCTTCTCTTTTTCCGAGTCGGGGCTGCGACCTGTTCCCCGAATATGGGGCGTCATTAACAGTCGTTGTGGGCCGTGGACTGTGAGCACGAGCATCGAAATGCTTACAACGATGTACCGGTAAGCACAACGCCCAGAACCCAAGTCACCCCCAACGGCGCCAGCGCATCTCTACGCACTGCTCACGCGGGACGCGCGCCCACATCAGCATCTGTGCATCGGTGCCTCACAGGATTCAGAAATACGAGGACCCCTGACCGAGCATCTCACATCAGGGACCAAAGGACCATCCAACCGTTAGCCCAGCCCATCCCCCTCCCCAAAACAGCCGCGCACATGCGAGAAAAATTTTCACCCAGACAGAGAGCGATGTGGTTTTGCAAGGCTGATTGCAAGGTCCCAGGCCCAGAATTGCCTGCCCTAACGGTCGAGAATGCGTGGAGGCGGTCAGAACCCCGTCGTGCGGCCCGGGTCTGCAAGGCAAGAGGCTGGATGTTGGAATCGAGTAAGCAGATTCTAGATAGCCGGGGATTGTATGGCGGCCCGGTTTTGGGCATTGGATTAGGCGCGGGGTTACGATATTCCTTCCCCTGGCATATAACGGCGAAGTACAAGCATGGAAGGGCGCGCAGTATCCGGGGAACGGCGTCGTCCACGAGAGGCAGCAGCGGAGATACCCTCATTCTCACGCTTGTTCGATATAGGCGACTAATGCCGAATGTGAAGCTCGCGTCGTACAACCGCCCTGTGTTTGCAGAATCTGCTTCCGCCGTTGCCTTGCGTGGACCGAGCGCGGATCCCGCATCAGATAAGACCACCCATCTGTGCGGTTAGTGCCGATCGCCACCCGTCGCAACTTCTTCATCAGATCACGGCGACGAGTCCGCCTCCGCCATCTCTACCAGAAGCAAAAATCCCCAGCGGCGTCAGTCATTCAGGCACCGGGAACGCCATCTTCCGAGAACACTTACCATCCCCGACACTAGAACTAGCACCCCGCCCCCGAATTGCGGATCTACACTCCTTCGGGAGCATATGCGGCCGTTTAGGGAACGATCCTCCGATGAATCCGACATCCTAGCAAACTTCCCGACGTCTCGCCTTTTGGGGAATGCCATTTCATTACTGCGTTTCATCAAACCGGTCCGCCACTGGGGGTGTGCCGATGCGCCTCTAGCCCTATCGCCACTGGACGCCGTTTGGACTTGGATTCTGGGATCACCCTTCTCGACTGCGATACCAGCTTCGAAAAGCCAGACTCGAAACGGCATTCCACGCGACCGAGCCTCACAAAAGAGCGCGTTCAGCGCACAAGGAACCCGCCGAACGCCGGGATATCTCTGCATCGGCGTTTGCTCGATATCGGCTGTTAACTCGCATCAATGGCTTTCGGGCCAAACCACGCACGGCTAGGTTAGGTTACCGTCCGCCTGGAATTCGAGCCGCAGCGCAGGTCCCACGGCCTTGCAGGGCCGGAGCAGTGACCGATGCTCACGTTTTGCGGTTTCGGATCTTTGTGTTTTTGGGAACGCTGTGATCAGGCGCGGCTGGGAATGGATGGATGGGCGCAGAGACTTGATCTGCAGGCTGATGACGTCTTTGGCGATGCTTGATACTTCCCGCTTTAGATGGATGTACGTCACGTGTCACGGCTGCTCATTAGATCCCCGATTCGGGTATGGCGGTCTCGAGAGCAGTCTCTTCAGCTCGGCAGCATGCCAGTGGCGCCGGTATGCCAATCGTCACAATTGCCTAGCACGTAGCCTAACGGCGTGAGGCTTTATGGATATGAATTTTTTTTTTTGGATGCAATACTGATCGGTGAGTTGACGGTGATGCGACATGACATCCGAGCACCCAGAGAATCTACCTGAAAACTCCCACACGCCTCCTTCCGACATCCCACGCTGTGATCCTTCCGCTAAACCTACCCTCCAGATACCTAATGAGAATCGGGCATCCATCCAGTCCTCACTCCCTTGTCAAGTGACCCCCGCATCACGCTCACCCACAACGCCCAATCCCATGTTCGCGCCTGAAAAAGCAACAAACTCTCCCCACGATCCAGGCTCCCGCCCTTCCAAACCAGTGAGACATCTCGTATCCAGGAGCCCGTGGCTATGCAAATAAAAAGAAACGTAGAACACGGCGAACGCGGCACGGAAGCACCCGTTGGCGCCCGGTGAAAACTAACCCGCTCAAGGCTGAGCCCCGTCCGCCTTGCCTCCCTCCACCCAAGCCTTCTGCCGCTGTCGCGAGTTCCAATTCAACGTCCGACTCAGACTGTCAATCCACGCGTCCTTCTTACGGTCAAGTGGAAGCACGGAGGGGAATGGATAGCGAGACGCGGAGATGGTGACATAGTCGCCGGGGTGCAGCTCGACGCTTTTGCGCAAATCAGCGAGACGCGAACTGAAATGAGGCTTGAATGTAAACTCACCGCTTTCTGCCGTCAAAGCTGGCCCACGACCCTGTTCGTGCGTCGTAGGGCACGCCGACGCGGAGCACCATCGTGTCGGGGAGGATTACTGGGCGGAAGGACAGTGTGTGTGCGCATATGGCTGTGAGGAGAATGATGGGGTTGTCCGGGTGGCAGAGCGAGCCTCCGGCTGCCATGTTATACGCGGTCGAGCCGGTGGGCGTGGCGACGCATATCCCATCTGCTTGCATGGTGGTGAAGTGCTCGTTGTCGCCGAAGACCTCAATGGTGGACATGGCTGCCGAGGTCAGAGTCTGGCCGTACTGATGATGAAGCACACTCACTAGGATTCGGTCCGCGGTCTATTACGACCTCGTTTAGGATGTTATACGTTTCTCCTGGCCGGTGAGTGGTATCGTCTTCGCATTCTTCTCCAATTAACTCCTCCACCAGATCCCGCTTTTTATTCGGCCTTTGGCTCCTCATGACGGTCACTTCGAGGCGCAGACGCACGTTAGCCAGGAAGCCATCGTTGAACATCCGCGTGAGGGTTTCTTGGTAGCCCTGGAAGTCGAACTTGGTGAGGAAGCCGAGGGAACCCATGGCGAAGGAGAGGACGGGCGGCACGACGCGCTGGAATAGCCAACTGGCGTACAGTACCGTGCCATCTCCACCGAGCTGAACTACGGTTACACACTTTCAAAAGGGAAAGGGGTTTCGCTTACGGCAATGACAATGTCGAATGTCTGAGGCTTTTTACGGCAGAGCTCGACATCCCAGAATCGAAGCCGCCCAGTAAAAGACGGGTCGCTCGCCAGGATCTCTTGATAGTTGTACAATGGATTGTGCTCGTACGAGTCCTCGACGTAGCTGGGCCAAGTCAGAAAGGGTACCAAAGTTGTCCCAAGAAAGCATACACGTTATAAGCCGGACTCGACTTCAGTAGCCACTCCGAAAGCTCTCGGGTGTGTTCAACCAGGGTATCATCGTGGATCTTGGTGAGCAAGAAGATGTTCCGCACCTTCGGCTTCAGCTTCATATGCGCCAGCTTCTTGGAGAGTTCGCGGATGCCGAGCGACATGTCCGAAAGTTGTTGCTTGGTCAAAAGCCTTGACTGAGTAGGGGCATGCTGGTTCAAAGGCTCAAGTGGCATCTTGTCTATTATTTGGCTAGCCGACGGCAGGTCGACGATGGGCGTGCGGTTGCCTTCCTCCCCGAACTCGCCAAGAAGCTGGTGGACAAAGCAGTTCGTGAGGTGCTGGGGGTGGCGACCTTGAGGCCGGGTGCTCGCCACGAGTGAAGACTTGCGCCTACGGATGCCTGCTTCATCAAAAGACACCTTCGAGATTAGCACGTTGAGTCTTCATGTAGGTTTAGTTACCTCGAAGGTGTGAAGCTCTGAGTCCGTTCCGTCGTCGTCGGAATCTGGCCTTGTCAGGTGGATTGCCAGAAGCAAGCACTATCACATACTACCTAACGCCTGAACGGCCGCGCTTGATGTGGTTTCTGCACCCATCTTCATGTAGTCGAGTTGCTGATCTTTTCCTCTATGGAGTAATGCTGGACAAAACTGCGGTTGATTGCTTGTTTCTGATGTAGTCAATGAAAAGATTTGTTCACGCCATTTGTCCTCAAAGAAAGCAGGAAGTTCAATTAAGCGGGTGTGACAGAGGGTATGAGGGTCTGAAGAGGATGGGGACCGAAGGAGGTCGGTTCAAAGGGTTCATGGGAAAATCGAAGCTTCTTAGGTCCCTTGCGTCAGTTCATGGCGGGGTGGCGGGGCAGCCAGTGTGGGGTCGAAGTTGCAACGATATAGTGATGTCAGTGGTTACTCCCGCCTTGGCAGGAACTTGTTAAGCCTGACAAGCTTTTTGTCGGGCCATTATGCATGCTCTTTGAAGATGTGTAATCGCATTGTATTTGGGAGAAAGACCGAAATCAGGACCATTAAGCTACGATCGCGAAGACTCAACGCAGAATCGACCAAATATGGCAGTCATCAGGCTAATGTAGGAGAGCCATGCACCCCGCTGCGCCACTGCGCCGCTCAACCCCACACCAAGATTCCGAGATAACGACATGACGCCTTGACCTGCCGAACCTCACTTGTCCATACCCTTGAACCGATCCGCGTAGTATTCTCGATACCACTGCGCGATCCCGCCGTCTGCCACCAGATGCTCGAGGACTTTGTCGGCCTTAGCTTGTCCTTCAAGCCTTTCGAGCTTGGGAAACTGGTTGGTGAGATTGAGCCTGTAGGCCCCGCACCTGTTAGAATATGCACTGTTCCCAGTGCCAAACGCGATGAACGATTTCAGCCTTTTCTTTGCATGTTCTTTGAACTGTAAATAGACGCCTTGCAAAGGCAGGAGCACTTACGGGCCAAGGTACCATTTCTCGCAAAAGATGTTAGGATCGTTGAGGAAAAAATATCTCAAGTCTAAGACAAAATCGACATTTTTGCAAGGCCGACGGCAGGCACCACAATGCGTCTGCTTTGGATATGTCAGGTTCGGAAGGACCCTTGACAGATTGTTTTGCGCCAAGGCATTTAGGAACGTCCCATCCAAGTGGAAGACGTAATGCTGAATCCAGAGCTCTCGGAAATGTTGTCCAGCCTGTGACGCGCTGCAGCTGTTAGGCCCCATTCTTCGACGACGCCGCAGGCTTCCTTCTTGACATGATATCGAACGACAAGTTCGAATGCGTTCTTTTTCTTCATGCGAGCAAGACGGAGACGCCCTACCATCCTCTCACCAACGTAGTCCTCCACAACTCCGTCCTCGGATGGTGAAGCTGTCTCGTCGGCCCCCTCCGCTGTGTCATCATCACCGTCATCCGGGAGGCCGTGGGTGTCTTCCTCGTACTCCATCTCATCATCATCCGGCACGACGAAGTTTTTAAGCGAACCGCTCGATTCGTTGTCAGAATCGGATGCGCCTTCGGAGTCGGTGACAGCTTTTCGCAATCGCCTGCTACGCGACGTCGGGTGATGCACTTGGGCGCCGGCGGAGGCCAGTTGCCGCGCAAGAGAGCTTGTAAGTAACCGCTGAATTGCCAGTTCCTTCTTCGGGAGTTGCTCGATGTACTTGCTGAAATGGGTAATCATCGTGGTATCGGTAGCTTTGATGTCTGCGAACCATTGTTGGAGCGGAACTGCGGCTGGAAGAGAAGTGAGAAGCTGCGAAGTGTGCAAATAAGGCCACTGGGCCCGGTACTGCGTCTTAAAGACATGATGGCACTTCCTCTATTCGAACGGTTGCGGCAGTTGACCTACTGGTTCGAGAATGCCGCCGTTCCTTTGCCCGGCGAAGCAGGCGCAGTCAAGAGACCTACTGGTTCGTGTCTTGCGGTTGTTGATAAGTGCTGAAACCAGCTACTTGTCTCATTTCTCAAATCCACCATCAACGCCATGTTCTCGCATACCGCAACAATGGTCGCCCTTCTCACAATCCCAATCATCCTCGCCGTCCTCCTCCTCATCCCGATCATCCTCACCGTCAGGGTGTTCTCCTCCCGCACCCACGCCTTATCCCTCCCAACCCCACCCTCATTCCACACCGCCACCACCGCACCCTTCCACCCCGCCATCAATGCATCCTTCCACCCCGCCAGCAACACGTCCTTCCACCCCGCCAGCCCCGCACCCTTCCATTCCGCCAACCCCTCACTCCTCCACGCAAACGTCCTACCCGCAATCGGTGAACTGAAGTAGGCTTCCATTCCAGCCCAAACCGCAAAATAACATTCCAGGCGGCGCCAAGCCCCCGCCATTCCCACCGCCCTGCCCTCACCCACGGCTCCTCTCCAAGTCCCGCCCGTAACGACGCAGTGGCTCGAGACGACGATCGGCGCCATAACAACGTGGGTGCCCATAACGTACACGCAGACGTTTGGGGGAGTGGTGGATCAGTGGGAGGGGCCGGCGCCGGGGTCAATCGGAATGGGCACGATTACGGGGCAGGTGGGCGTGGTGAAGACGGTTACGTCGGCGAATGGGGCTGGGAAGGTGGTGCTGGGGATGGGTGGGCGTGGAGCTTGGAGTTTGTGGGTGGGGGTTCTGGTCCTGGTGTTTATGCGGTTGTTGTGCGTCGGGTCCTGACGGCTTGAGTGATTGAATGTAGCTGTGGCATTCTAGGTGAGTAGTCTAGATGCATTGGAGCATTTGTGGTTGCGATACTCTCTGTAATGCATCGTTAGCGAGTTTCTCAGTGAGCTCTTCGTCTGGCTTGAATGATTTGGAAGACTTGAGTCGGCAGTCAACTGCTGTTCGAGGAGTATCGAGACAATGCTGAGTGCGTCATGGTGGGAGGTTGGTCGGCAATGAAGGTACGGTTCTGATAAGAACGTCTTGAAGATGAAGCCCATAATGATACCTCCTTTGCGATGCGATCCATCGTCCCGTGATTCCTTGGTGCTTGGTGAGGTGTAGCGAACCAGTGCGGGTGGTGGACCCTATCTCCACCACTAGCAAGATAGTAGCACTTGCAGCGCAACGCTTTCGACTCAGATACTGCGATATGATGCTCCACCAACACCAATTTGACGCCGATATTAAAACCGCATGGATTGGCGGAGGCGTGACTCGCGCACAAAAGCCTCGGCGATTGCCGCCCTTGGCCGGGATCCCTGTCGATCTGAGGGACGACATTCGCGACTTCACGCAGCGAGGGGTCTTACCCGCGCGCATCACACCTCCATAGATGAACGCGGTGCATCAAGCGGAATTGCCTTGGCTCCGCCGGTTCGATTCACAGACGTTTCCAGACGGTCGCGAAATGGTGTGCATAAATGGCGGGTGACATGCAGTCATCGCGAATTGGACATACCAAGTCTCGCAATGGCTGCCTGCGGTGTAAGCAGCGCAAAGTGAAGGTCAGTCGCCTTTTGCCTTGTGTTTTCGCTGCTGATGGGGCGACAGTGTGACGAGCAATCACCATGCGCCAACTGCATCCGCCGGAACGAGGAATGCAGCCTCACGTCGTACAACTCCCAGGAAACCGTATGCTCTGGCCGCTTTGGCCAACCCACCCCGCTAACCAGTCCAGTCCCCCCAATCGTCATTAAGCCCGGATCCGTACAACTTCCTTCTTCTATCGCCTGGCGACCTCCCCAACACCTCGACTTGGGCTCAGGACCTCTTTCTCATGAGCCATTATGTCACATCCACTTGTCCGTCCGTCGGCCACAGCCAGGCCGTCACCCACCTCTGGCAAACCTACTTCCCCGAGGTCGCAACTACGCACCCCTTCCTCATGCATGGCATGCTCGCCTTTTCCGCCGTACACCTATCGCGCATGCGCCCCAGAGACAGCGCGCGCTTCGAAATGCAGTCGCAGTACCACCTCAGCCTTGCACTCGAAGGCTACCGCGCCCAGCTGCCCCACCTGGACGAATCAAACTACGTCGCCGTCTTTGTAATGTCTGCTATTCTCGCTGTGCTCTCTATCTCCACCATCGCCACCAAGCCCGGCCCGGCCCTCCACGAACCGTGTCCCTTCCCCGACCTCCTCGCTTTTCTCTCCCTGACTCATAGCATCAAGCACATCACCGCGACTTGCTGGGGGCACCTTGCCACCACCCCTCTCAACGCCATGATGTACGAACACCAAATAGCGCCGCACGATACCCCGCTGCCGCCGCACCTTATCATGCACTTCGAGGCGCTGCGCGCCCGCATTGCTGCGGACCAGGATGCCGAGGCTGCCTCCACCTGCACCGACTGTCTGAACCAGCTGCAGGCGGTCTACCAGAACGTGCTGGCGCTAGCACCGCGCACATTCCGATCTGGGGTTGTGGTCACGTGGCTGACGCACGTTCCGAGCGACTATGTGAACTTGCTGCGCCGGCGACACGGTAGCGCACTGGGGATATTAGGGCATTTTGTAGTGCTTTGGGAGTTGTTGCCTGAGCGGTGGTTCACTAACAACTTTGGCCCGAGTGCGTTGCGATCGATTGCGGGGGAGATGGAACCGGAGGAGGCGCAGTTTTGGCTCACTTGGCCGCAGGGAATTCTTAGGCCTGAGCCGACACAAAAGGTAGAGGAGGCGCTGGGTTCTATGGAGTTGTAAAGGATGGCGTATCATATGGGGTGGGCGGCTGGTGGATACCGCTGAGGTCTGAGCGGAGGCGTTCTGGATATCCCTGGGTGGGATCGTGGGATTGGCTGCTTTTGAAGGTGCTTGAAGGAGTCGGGGGATTGCGAGCTCATGATATGATCAAAAACGCCTGGGGGCAGCCTGTTCGAAATTCATTTGGCGTCACTTCACTCCGCATAGGCTTGTATGCTGGAGCTACAGAAATACAAAGTACATACTGCGTCTTGATGCGTTGTCCTCGGAATGGGTGTTTCAGCGTTGTTCCGCCCAGCAGGTTCGGCTAATCATCGATGGCTAAAGGTACCATATGCAATTCACTACTGATGAAGGTCTAGCTCATAGAAGCTTCGGAATATGATCTAGCTCCAATTTAAGACCGGTCGGCTATCTCAGTCGGCTATCTTCATACTAGCGGCGCTAGTGGAAAGCGATCTTGATATCCCGGACATGGTTCCGCAGTCTCGCTTGGCTCCACTTTGTCTACCGGCCGATTGCGGGGCCACAGTCGCGTCGGTCAGTGCCAGCCGTTTGACGCGACATCATCACACCGGAGTCGCATTCACCAGCCACAGCTGAATCCCGTTCCGTCAGAATATTGATGACCCGGCGCCTAGCACGTGCTAGCAGACCGGTTACTCGAGGTCGACGCGTGACCGATGATAGCTCCGGTGATCGAGAATCTCTATTCTCTGATTGGCCACCACTTTGCCCTCGGTGAACTCCACCCGCTTAGTCAGCCTCCAGGCATCGGGGGCCCCTCAACTCAGCCAGTCAAGGCAGTCAGCCACAGGCGGGATAGATACCTGCCATCCCACCAAAAGCTCCTTCCCTCTCAACCTACGACAGCTTCCTTGAGCCTCATTATCGCCCAACCATCGATCCCACCCTATTGGTATCATTTCTCTCTTACACAGCGAATCGCAGACTCTTTTCCGCATCGTCTTACCTCTACTATCTTCGTAGCGGCTCCTTGGCGCAATGCCTGGCCAGACGAGCTTGATGCCGTCTGGGGACGAGGGTCCTTCCCAACAGGCCTCCGGTGATAAAAAGGGAGATCTGAAGTCACACACGAGGACCTATCAGGCATGGTACGGAATTGCCCCCATCAAAGCTCATTTGGCGCCCACTGACATTCGCAGTAACCGATGCCGGCTGCGCAAAGTCAAGTGCGACCTTGGCCCAGTGTGAGGCTCACCTATCCCACACCGAACCATCCTAACTCCCTAGTGACGACCCACACCCGCCGCCTTGTGCGCGCTGCCGGCGTGAAGGCAAAGACTGCGCCTTCGAGGCCACGCGCCGGAAGCGCAAGAGCAGGTCTGGCTCGGACGACGAGGCGTACGTCGCGCGCAACGGACGTAAAAGAACACACACATCTGGGGGGGACTCGAGCGATGATGAGCCGACGGGTTACAGCTCGCCGGTGAAGTCGGACTCGAATTGTGGGACACCGACGAACTCTCGAGCACAGCCTGCGTACCAAGCCTCAGGCTCGCAGGCGCAGCCAGCCTTCCGGACTCCTGCACCTCCGCAGTCTGCGTATGGCATGTCGCAGACGTTTGCCCATCATGGTCCAGCATATACTACACCCCCGCAAGGATTCAATGGGCCTGCGTCCGGCTTCAATGCGCTCACCTCGGCCTCTCAAGTGCAGGTCATATCTGGTCCGGGCTCCGCTTCCTTGCAGAGCTCGCCTAGGGTAGCTAATGGCACCGGAATTACCGTCTCTCCGCCAGTAAATGGAGCTTCTGTAACTGTGCCAACCCGGAGCGGTGGTCTGCCAAGCGTTCAGACGCACGTCAACGCCAGCGAGCGCGCGGTCAGCACACTGCAGCACGGGGAGATGTATTCTGGCCCCTACAGTATGACCACGCTCGTAGACGCCGCCATGCTGGAGCTTGAGACGCGCGCTGACGATGATCACACAGCTAGTCAGGTGCTGAAAGCGTGGCAGCGACTCCAGTTTGTCCGCTCAGGCTGGATCACACCAACCGAAGGCCATGAGTACATCTCATTTTTCAGCGAGAACATCCAGCCGCTAACCCCGATTGCCTTGCCGAATTTTAGCAATCCTGCGTGCGAGATGCAGCTACTCGAGGTGGATCAGACGCTGCTGGTGACGCTTCTCCTCATCGCGTCGCGGCATCGCAGCCCGGACCTCAAGTGTACGGCATCGCGCCAGTCCGCGATCCATGACATGCTGTGGAAGCACCTTGAAGGCAGGCTGATGCGCAGCATGCTCGCCCAGGAGCAGTGGGGAGGCGGCTTCTGTGGTGCTGGTCCTGGTAAGCCGGACGAGTTCGCTCAACCTGGCCTTCGCTCGTTGGGCACCATCGAGAGCCTGTTGCTGTTGATGGAGTGGCATCCTCGCGCTCTCCACTTTCCGCCGAAGGACACGGAGGAGGATCTTTTGCTTCCCGAGAAGTTCGTGTATAAAGCCGAGAGCCAGAGAAAAAGCGGCCCTTCTGCGTGCGGCAGCTGGCTCGAACCGTGTTGGCGCAGCGACCGGGTTTGCTGGACGTTGCTGAACTACGCAATGACACTTGCTGTGGAACTTGGTGGTAAGACTTTCAGTTTTAATAGCGTGGCATCACTGACTCCTTAGTCTTTGAAGATGCTACTGTGGACACATACCAGAAGCAGTATCCCGGTGTGCCCGCCGAGGACATCAAGGCGTTGCTCAACCGCAAGCTCCGCATCAAAAGCGTGCTCTGGACGTTCCATGCTCAGACCGTCGGCCGTTTAGAGCTCACCTCAAAGTTGCCGTTCCACGCTCGCACCATCTACGTGTCCGCTGTCGATACGAAAGTGGCATATAATCTTGCTAAGCACGTGCCACCCGAACGTGGTACGATGAAATGGTTGGAACAGAACCCCAAAGTGTCCCTGGACATGCTCAGGGGCCGTGATCCGTTCGTGTACGTCCAGTACTTTTGGGAGGGCATCGCCGCGATCATGAAGAAGGGGAACGAGGACATGTTTCTCAATAACGACCACACCCGCAACATCATCGAGAAGGGAGAATATGCAGAGTTTCTGCGCGCATATGTTCCCGTGTTGGACGAGTGGCGCGAAGAGTTTGATAGATGTTCCTATAGTATGGCTACCCCGACAAAACCGTCTGTCTGCTGACATGCGTAGTCCCCAAACAGATGCGCTACATACTCGAAATCGAGTACGGGTACTGCCGCGCGTATTTGCACTCCCTCGCCCTCCAGGCCATCGTACTGCGTTGCGTCAAGGAGTCGAGCGGCGACGAGAAGAACCAGGGCCAGAACCCACGACCATCGATTCAACCGAACATCTTGTTCCGCTGCCTCGGAGATGACAGACAGCATGTCGTGGAGGTCGTCACCTGGTGCCGCAAGGTGTTGGAAGTTGTCACGCAGGACCTCCTCCCGACCCGGCTTCTCAAGTCTTGCCCCGTTCGCACGTATTTTCGCATCATTTGTGTCGCCATCATTTTGCTAAAGGTTCGTACTCGGGTGTTGGGTGATGTTCCCCGCTGACTGGCAGACTTTTGCTCTCGGCGCTGCAGCCGCGGATGTCCATTTCTCGATCAAGCTGCTCCAAGACGCCATTACGGCGCTGGAGGAGTGTATTGTTGACGACGTCCACATCGGTCAGCGCTTCGCCTCGACTTGCGACCTCTTGATCCGCCGCGTCCGCGAGAAGGTAGTGACCGTGTCCATCAACCCGCCAGCAACAAACGGCACTTCCGAGCCCGACGCCGGGCAATGGAACGGTGACGAGAACCAGCCGGGCGTCAACCAAGGCGCTGAGAACGACGTATCATACGACGTGAACGACCCGAACGCGGCGAACTTCGACCCCGACGTCCCCATGTCGTTCGATTTTATGCAGTCCGGCCATCCGGTGATCATGCCACCGTCGGTTGAGGGCCTGGCATTCATGTATGGTGGCGAGAGTCCGCTTGTGCATGGGTTCCCGGCGACGTGGCCCCAGGAGGGGAAGTGGGTTGGGCTGCCGCTGGATCCGCTTTTGAATAGGGGTGTGGATGTTGGGACGACGAGCTATGGGCCGGACGTTGGTGGGCAGGATATGCTTGATATCTTGCTTGGGTATCAGGTCGATTAGACGCTGCCGAGTACGGCTCTCACCGGGTTGCTCGTCACGTTTTCCTTTCTGTTGTTGAAATTTTTGGATGTTTGGATGGATGTTTGGAGTTGGCCGATTAGGCCCTGGTATGCTTGGGATGGACGACATGACGCGCCACGGCTTTTGATACCCTGTTTTTGGTGCCATGATACCCATTACAACATCGGCGTTTACGGTTTGCGATTTGGTATGGCGGCGACTTTTACCATTGTTTGTGGGGACTGTCAGGCGCATCTGCTGGTGCACTTGTGACTACGTAGCCAGTGATGGTACTGATTCTTTGCTTCATGTGCATGGTTTGCCTTTCGTGATTTGCTGGCGCGGATCACCGACAGTGATTGTTCGTTGGTGGAAAACAGGAGACGAAGAGGCTGCTGTCACGTCTAACGCGTTAACTTGCTCGCCCACGCGACGCGAAGCTTAAAGCACTTGAGAGAGTATTGCGACGCCGTCAGCTCATCTTCCGCTGTCGGCGACGAGGGCTGGATCACGAGCCTATGTCGCACAGGCTCTAGAACTAGCCTCGGGCTGGCCCGGGCGCAAGCGATTGGCTCGCTGAAGTCTTGGCTGAAGGCTGAGATCGGACGACAAGCCAACACGTCAAGCATGGTTAGGATGGACTTTGAGGTCGTTCTGTTATTGAATAGTCTGCCAGACCGTTATTTTTGATACATCTTATTAAATTATCTGATTAAGGTGTCTGGTGAGGGGGTGGGGTGGGATGTCACGGCGGTCGGTGCTACTCCGGGCTGTACGATCGAGGTCGCCCGCACGATGACGGCAAGTAGAACTCTGTTCACTGGCGGCAAATGAATCTCGCGCAAAGTGCTTCTGGACAGTCTAAAGATACTGGGTTTTTCTGCAAACCTGTTCGAAGCGACTAATTTCAGGGTGGCCCAGCAGGCTGTCGATGGAGCGGCGAGCGGACGCCAGTCGCCCACGCTGACCATTCGCATCATCAAAATGACGAGCGAGCATGGTAACGAGGCTCCAAACAGCCATCCAAACAGATTGTATGGTGGTGAGCAGCGTGCTGGAGCTCTTGAGCAAACTGGCGATTGCGGGGAATCCGGAGGTGAACTGTAAAGCACGAAGAACTCGGACTGTCCAACTGCCCGCTATCGGGAGTGATATTTGCCTTGCTCATTACTAGCATAGCTGCTGCAAACAAGCTTTGTCACTGCTCGTTGATCCTTACGCTCACTGATAACGCACGGTGGTGAAGGAGCCGTCGTTTGGGAATCGGGGCGCTGTAGTGAGTAGAAGTCTATAGCAAGGGGATGGGCGCCTTCGTGGTGCACAAAAAGCAGAGCCCTCCGCACCTTGACGAGGCTGACTATCATAAAGCTCTGTGAAGGGGGTACATGTCATTTATTCGGTCAGGTGAATGACGCGGACATGGAAACCGGCGAGAGAGCTTCGTCATTCTAGAATTGTTTTCCTGTTCATGACTTCATCATGGCAAACGCTTCTCTATACCAACCCGTATATAAAGCTAGGTAGTAGTCGTCGATGTTGGTAACATACTGCATCTCTCAGTGCAGGCGCTGAGGGAATAGGGAAGTGGATTCGCACTCCGATAGGGGATGAGACGAAAACACCATAGGAAATGACTAACCTCTGCAAAGTTCTCATCTCAACACCTCACTTAGCATGTATATCTTCGGCTTTGGACGATAAGCTACCAAGATGTATGCTCTAAGAAGGTTCCAGGACCCAACGCGCTCGACTGCTTTATTTACATTTTCGCTCCTCTTATTTCTCCAAAACCGAGCATCCACAACCACATCCACATCTACATCGAGAGAAACCGACATCACATCTCTTTGTCAAACATTCTTCATCCACGGTTCGATCATCACTCTCATACTCCGCTCAGAGTGTGATCATCCTTCACACTCACTATTGCCGACGTTCCCTCACATACGCGATCTTGCAAGTATACCATCCCCTACCACATGCTCCATCATCTAACTTCAATAGATCATCTCGCACACCCCAGCGCTGGATCTCATCCACGATTCCCCATTCCAGTACTCATCTACGACAACATGGAGGGTACTTCTGATGATGAGCGCAAGGCCATTCGCAAGACCTGTGTCATGAAGCTCGAAATTGCGACTGGGCGACGCATCGCCCGTCTCTCTAAGCCCATCTCAGCCACCTCCTCCCAGGTGCCAACGCCTGAGAGCTCTCGCGTACCTTCACGGGAACCCTCTCAACACCCGTCACCGGTGCCCACTCCGGCTGCCGAGCTGGAGCACGGGCAAGGATCTGCGCAGGATATCCAAGCACAGATCCTCCAGCAGAGCGCCTTTGCCCCAGTCCAGGTGGACGAGGGACGGGGTGGCTATTACTTCCGAGGATGTTGGTACCCGGCCCTCGAGCACGGGCCCAGGTACTACATCAACAGAATGTCTGCTGGAGCCGGTGGCGGGTCGGGCTTCGGCCCGTTTCCTGGGATGGAGGAGCCGAGCGCCCCGTGCGCGGCTTGCGAGGCGTCGACTGAGGAGGAAGACGCCTATCACCCCCCCGTCCTCCGCGGAACAATCGCCGGCAAGCCAATAACGCTGGACGATTGGGAGGACGTCCTCGAAATGTCCAGCTCGAAAGTGGACGAGGACAAGCTTCGTCGGCTGCGGGCCTGGCGCAATCCAATCCCGAAGATTACGATCACTCGGACTGAGGATTCGCAGGACCGTTAGCCGGCGAGCTTGAGGGGGGTGAGGCGGAGGAGAGGCGGGTGATGCGGCCAAACACCCAAGAGAACCAGGAGGACATGAGTTTGAGATCTACAGGTGAGCTTCAAACAATGGGCACTTCCTTACTGCTCGCCATGACACGAAATACCTCCAATCAATCACCCTAACTACTGCTGATGTTGAACATCTATTCTTTGATACTTATGCTAACTGAGTCGACGCTAGTTATGAAGAAGTTGCAAGCTTTGCTTGAGGCAGAACTCTGCATGTTTACGACCTTGTTCATTGAACTCGAACGATTTGCATGATGATGGTTACACATATTGGTTTTGATGCTGGGCTGGTGGACTGGGATACCCGGGATTAGGGCCATTTTGGCAAACGGTTGCTTGCATGATAGTCTAGTGTATGGTCAAATGAGATTGCACTCACTTTGATATGACTTTTTTTGCGGTCAGAATTCATCTGGCGTCCGCTCGTTGAAGTTACAATGCTTTGAAGGACCGACTTCTTCCATCACAATTCAATACGAATTCGCCGGCACCTTCAAACATGATAGCGTGGTGTCATAAGCTCCTTCCTAAAAGTTCTTGGCCAATGGCGATAAGGGAAATCCAATGGTAGCCGTCGGTCCTGACCATAATCGTGACAGCGTGGAAGACGGATGAAAACTAGCGATACTTGAAGTAATCAACCATACAAGATCTCCACCTCTTAACGACAAAATTGCTTCTGAAGCAGTGAACGTGCTGTTTCCTGTGGTCAAGCCCATAAGCAAGCATTTGAAATTACTAGAAGTTGATTCTAAGAGATTCGCTCGCCAGGCGGGTGCCCTTCTCGCGGAGCCATCTGGCCCGGGCCGCAATCTCAGCCTCGCCCACCTGTCGAAAAGTGGAGGAGTTGACCATCTACAACGTACATGTGCGTATAGATACAAGATGGCATATTGAAACCTTTTACTGCATTTATAAATGGCATCCCACTGAACGGTTAAACCTGGACTGGATATGGACTCTTTCTTCGACTTCCGTCGGGGGTTGCGTGACGTAAACGATCAATGAATGAAGGGACGCGAATAGTCGAAGAATGCCTCATCGAGGCAAACAGCCATCAGGAACTGTCTATCGCGTTTTCATGCGCTGAAAACGATGTTACTGCATCACCGATGACTCGAGAAGGCGATTGTAACTCTGACCGTAAAGCTGTTTGACTTTCTGCATATCAATGGGCCCGAAGTCACTAAATTGCTTCACGCTCACTAGTTGCGGAGTGTCCCGTAAGGTACCTTCTTCCCTCTCTATTCCTTCCTAAATCACTAAGTCTCCGCACTTACAATCTTTACATACGCCTCTGCCTAGTCATGTTTATCATAATAAGCGGGAAGCTGGATCTTGGAGTGCCCGCCCTCGAGGTGGTTGAGATACCTCGTCGGAACTTTGACCAGCACGTAGAAGAGCGGTTGCGGTCTTTACTTTGGGTCAATCGCTAGGCGCTGCCGATAGGACGGATGTCACCAATATCAATGTCCTCACAAGGCGCCTCGGCAACCTTCAAGTCAGATTCACCACTTGTTCTATGGATGGCAGCCCGTGCCGGTGGTGGCATCAACTTTTTGCGGCGCCATGCCTTCCTCATTCGACAACACCAGGAAACTGGGTGGCCGTAAACGGTATAACGCGTATCGGGATATCTCGAATTTGCAGCTCGCACCGATTCCCCGTTTGTCGAGGTGAATGGCAAACTCGCATACAGTCACGTCAATTGCGCTTCACGAGTATTTACCTTTCGACATCCTTCAACACCCCTCACACATCGACCACTTTCACATACCCAATTATCGACCACTTTCACATCCCCAATCATTGACTACTTTCATATCCCCACACATCGACCACTTTCACTTCCTCACACAATCGACCACTTTCACTTCCTCACACAATCGACCACTTTTACTTCCCCACACACCGACCACTTCCACTTGCCCACACGTCGACTACTTCCCCACATTGACAACTCCCTCGCACATCCTCGACCCTTCACATATCCGCCACCTCCCGACATCAAAATGGCTCGCAATCCAGAGAGGCCAAGCACTGTAGAGGATGAACTGCGCAAGAGACTCGTAGCGAAGATCGAGGCAAACACGGTACGTCGAACCGCGGGTCGTTCAGCTCAATCGTCCTTGTCCAACTCCGCAAACACCTCCGGGCAGTCGTCACGGACGAACTCTCGCTTGCCATCCCCTAGGCTTGAAAGTTCCGAGACTGACGTGCGCGTCCATCAGAATCCTCAGGCCGGCGTCCACCAGGCTCCTCAAGCCGGCATTCATCAGGGTCCTCATGCTAGCATCCAGACCGGCTATACTCACCGCACTGACAGCTTCATGAACGGTGGTCAGGCTGGTAGTGGTCCTTCGATGAGCACAGCTTGCTTTGCAAACGGCGGCAGCGGCGAAGCCGCAAATGCCCAGCAGCAGAACCCATACCTCCTCAGCCAAGCGCAGGGGCATGTCCAGCATCAGAACGGCAACCCATATCTCTTGAACCAAGGCCAGGGCCATGTCCAGGGTCAAAACCACAATCCATATGTTATGAACCAAGGGCAGGGAGGTGTTCAGGGTCAGGCCACCAATCCATACATCCTCAACCAAGGGCAAGCCAACGGTCCGGCTGCGGCCACCAATACGACTGGCAACCAGGATGGCCCCTTTGAAGGCCGTCGGTTCAAAGGCACACCTCGCCTTGTCATGATTGCTGGAGAGCTCGTCGACCCGGAAGAAGACACTGACATCATTGAGATGTCAAGCTCGCCATACGATCAGGAGTGGTTAGCGAATCGCCGCCGCCGCAACTAGGTAGGAGTGGTTGCCCCTTTCACTTCTTCGGCGACTGACCCTCTCACTATCACAGGTGTGACCATCTTTCAACTCAACATCATTATTCGAGTCAGGCAGACGTCATGGGACGCCTGTAGACAGCTCTGGAGCTCGGAAACCTGGCAAATGTCATTAGTCACTGGTCATACTTAGAATTGAGATCTCATGACGGGACGGGCGCATATCTAGGGAAGAAACACTTCTGGTGCAGTTGAGCTTAGCGTAAGCTGTTTCCTCGCTATTAGCAAGTGGTGACGCGAGTTCGGAACAAATTGATTGGATTCATGCTTACTAGAACACGGGCGGAGCCCATTGCTTTAAGTATCCATGAGAGGGTGCAGACGCTCCTACCGCCCGGGAAGGATGGTGCCGGGGCCCCGATGGTTTTCCACCGCATGGAACCTCCGCACTCCCCGCTTCCCAACGCATATGCATCGCATGTTGAACCTCACGTCTTCCCATGAGAATAATTGAAGAGGAGTTGTCCGGTCGCTGTGACCAGCACACAACTGCCGTTGAGAAAGCTTGCTAAACGAAACAGTACCTTCAAGTCCCCATTTACTTTTTCGCGAGCTTCCTCAACGCGGGTCGGTTCCCGAGGTTCCCGAGGTACAGGAGCGGCGGAGGCTATTTAATCCAACAATCAAATGGAGTTTGGGAGTGCATTACGGACAAGTCGGAACGTCGGCTTCTCGCCTTCGTAGGACCTTTCCCCGCTGATCACGCGTGCGGTCTTGTCTTCCATCCCAATCCGACGCGACTGAGTTTGGATGGCGCTCCTTCAGCACTTGGACGTCTAACCTAGCGGTGGCCATGCCACGGCGAGGATGACCAAACGAATCTCTTTGAATCAGTACGATTTTAGATGGATCGCTATGGAGTTCCGACCCCGGTTGGCAATAACCAAAAGGTAACCGCTGCGGATTGCGCGTATGGCGACCAAGTCGACGGAAGTCGAATACGCACATAACAGCGAAATGACCGTATCACCCTATGCGCAGGACCCAACTAGGGCATAGTGTCCGATACTCCAGACGGCAGCTGTGAGACACTCGCGATCGATGGACCCTACTAGCTTCCGCAGTCAGTGGTCTCGCCATTGCCCTCTGCTAAGCTTGACGAAGCTGCTGACTTCACAGTTAGGAGTATGAGAAAAATCTGGGTACTATTCCGGAGCCAAGTCTCCGAATTCCTTGCTCGCCGTATTGTAATCGGCTCTCACTCACCCCTCTTTCGCTATCTTTCAGTATACGCGAGTCATCAAAGGGCCAGATTCATCCGCACAGCGCTTTACAGCGCCGAAGAAGGTACGCCACTTCTTCCATTTCCAGCCGTCGTTGCTACGGATGAAAATTTCATAGATGGTGACGTCACTATGCTCACGATGCCATAGGAGAGAAGTACATGCTTCCTTGTGCGGACTGCTCTCTGTCAACAGGGAAAGCTTCCCGTACTGCACTCGTCAGTTTCTTAGGCGCCAACGGCAGCCTCCACTGCTTTCAGTGTTGTAAGGAATGCTTAGGCTAGTAATTCGCTCGCATGCTGGGTGTCAAGAACCCATACGCTGATACGTGTATCCGGTGCGTAATGGCTTACGTTGCGCAAGCGTAACTGAAATCAGCACCTCCGGTGGGTGAGTGAACGGTGATCACTCCGCGGGGAGGACCCCTTCACTGCCGCCTTCGGTGACGAGGACGAGTCCTGAGGAAGTATTTATGGCTTCTTCTCATCCACCATCCACCATCAACCATCCACCATCCTCCTTCCCAAAACACCTCTGCAACCACAGCTCTGCCCACTAGCTAGCCAGCTGTTCATTCAAAGCACACTACGTCTGACTTTCTCGACAAGTTTTCAGAAAGACTCATTCTCCATAACCCCTCACATTCATTCTTGGTATTCCTCGGAATACTTCTCCACTGGCACCTCACTACTTGTTATCCCCTCGCTCCATTGATTGTCGAATCGGCACAATGAATCAAAATCAGAAGAAATCCTCTTCCCACGAGAGGGTACGGGCGCAGCTCAAAGTCTCTAAACCGTCAAATGCTGAGCCAAACCAGGCACAGGCAAACAGTGGCCCTCACAGCCATGAAGTTGGTGGGCCGGTGCAACCACCGAGTGCCGAGCCAGCGCAACCACCAGGTGCTGAGCCACTACAGCCACCAATTGCGGAACCACTACAACCACTCAGTGCCAAACCAGTACAGCCAGAGTGACATATGCCCAGCCTTTCACACCCCAGCAAAGCCACTGTGATTTTCCGTTTTGGCGAAATTCTTGGTGCGAGCAAACAACGTGCTCTTGGTCCCTCGAAGGCAGTAACCTCATCCTAATGAACCTACTGTCGGAGGCTCCACAAAACGGCCACGAGAGCTTACCAGAGAGTTCTGTTTGCATCGCCGTCCGACCAGCTAGAACCGCGCGGTCAGCCAGAACAGCCAGTCACCTAGGACACCAAGGAGTTCTCTCCGACTCTTATGGTGCAAGGCGGCAAGGGAGCCAGCGGTGAGTACTTCGGAAAACAGTACCAAGAGAAGACGTCTAATACATGAAAGTAGGAATGCGGAGCACAGCTACTCGACACTCCTGGGAAGTTCCCACTGGCAGGCTCGAAGAGAGTGGCGAGTTGGACGGGGAGGACTTGCGTTGCTTCTCACGGCGGTTTGTGGAGACTACTACATAGACTGCTTCGACTGAGGGTAAAATCGGTGTGGGCTAGCTAGGACCCAAGTCAATCTCTTCCTTTCCATTTGGTAAACTGTGATACTGCCTCATCCGTGTGGGCTGTGACTTGTGTGCACGTCCGCATCCCGATTAAGCAGCCAGATGCGAAAAGTGTCACTACCAATCGCCCTATCGCGGCTAAAATTAAGCTTGAAGTTTCCCGGCTGACGCCATTCCGCGGCTACATCCTGGAACTCAGAATTTGGGTGGTCCGCGCTAGCATAGCGCATACTGGGTACCATTAAATCGGTACCCCCTAGCCCACCTGAAGCCAGAGTCCCGAGCCGCCCATGCTTTGCTTTCCCCACGGTTGACAGGCCAAACAGTTAACGCAAAGCCATGTCACAACAGTCGCACCAGTAGCCAAGAGCATCACTGTCGTCATCATCGAATTGAAACTATCCCAGTATCAAATTCCACACTCAGGTCGAGTGACTAACTGACCACTGGCCATCACCATTGTTCTACGCAAGATCGCAGTGGTCTCGCTCTCTTCCATGACCCATTCCCCACAATGCACCCACGTCTTCTCATGAGCCATCAAGGCCTAGGACGTTTCGCCATCAACAGAGGTGCATATTCGTGAGTCCTATAATCCACAAAACTTTCCTTACTGAGGTAGTGATCAGAAGGAGCTGAAATGGCGGGTGTCGTCCAGCCAAGCCTTAATAGCTCCGAAAAGAACACGTACATCCTAGCGGTCAAACTCACGTCTCTGTTTTCAAAGCGAAGCAGGGACATGCGGTATTCTTCCTCTTGAATCGCATCAAACCAGTAGGCTCGCCAACCAAGTTCGCCAGGGAGACCATGGCGCACCGGCACCAAAAGTGTCTCGAGGTTGGGAGGCAGGTTCGGAAGGCCGAAGGGCTCTTTGATGGTCTCATATAGCATGGGCAAATATACTTTTAATGTGTGCAAAGCTGTGAAGTTGGCAAGACCATTGCCCAATGGCCTATACGCCCACACGTCCCATGAGTGGTCTTGGCCGTCCCTCGACCAGCCCTGAAAATTTAGGACCTGTAGGCTTGCTCGCACGGGTTGTAACCAGCGGAGAACTGACGACATGTCTGCCAGTCCAGTAGACGGTTGGGGATAGTCTTCAAAGGTTAACGAGGTGAGATTAGGTGTGCTGCAGAGAAGTTTATGCAGACGTTCGTCACTGTAGTAAAGGTTGTTCAAGAGGCGCACCACAAGAGTTCGGACGGTGGGGGGAAGTTGGGGAACACCGGGGTCACGGTAGTTGAGCCAAAGGTCGAGCTTAGAGAGATGCGGGAAGTGTCCCAGCGCATTCAGTAGACGTTCCGGGAAATTTCCCAGCTCATTCAGCAGATCTTCCGGAAGGAAAGGACCGCCTCCTAAGTGTGGTCGTACAGTGCAGGTGAACGCCTGGAAATCTCCAAACATCGGATTTGAACGGGAGTCATTTTGCTCAAGACGGGAGGCAGCGCATGCGAGCGAGAGGGCGGCTGGGACGAAAAATGACTGGCGAGCAAAGCGGTAGGACAAAGAGAGCTCTCTCAAGCGAGTACAGCAGAGTATCAGAAGGCCTAGATGGGCGTCAAGGCTCCCTCGGGTAACTTCATTGCCCCAGTTCTCCTTCATCTCGTCGGAGCAAGGGTACCTTAGTAGTATGGTGGCGCAGAACCAAGGTACTCGGCATTCAAGATTTGTGGACCCATCGAGGTCCTTCGGCGCCTTGAGAACCGGGACATAATTATAATAAGGCATGATGGAGTTGTCGTTAAGGAAATCCCGTTCCCGGTCCATAGTCAACTTCAAAACATTCGAGGCGAGGCTTTGCCGTCCCACGAGAATGCTGATGGCCGTTTGGAGGCGCAGGAAGATACGGGACGGATGATGTTGCCCGAAACGATAGAATAAAGTAATCTCTCGCCAGATATACTTCTCAGCCAGAGGCTGCAAGCGCGTGTGCACCTGAACAAGGCTGATGAGATCCCATTTTGGGAGATGGTCAAGAATATGGAGAAGTACGTCATCATGCAGGTCCAGGAAATTCATCTTATTCGTGTTCGAGCTGAGCAAGGGGCGGTGAAGAAGTTATTTGACCTGAAACCGTAAGCAAATCTGCGAAATCGTCGAAGTGACAACCATGCTTGGAGATATGGGCGTCCGCTCTAAAAAGAGTACCAAGACAACACTGTCAGGCATATCACAGGCGCAGACTAATTAACGTGCGACTGTGCGTGTTGTGTTATGCAGGAAGCAGAAGTAAACTTGGTTGGAAAGGGAGAAAAGTATTGAGAAGCTTTGCAGAAAATGCGGGGTAGCGGTCGGTGATACATCCGTAGCAGAGTTGATTCAGTTGCATGCACAACTCCCTCAGGGAAGCTATTCAGCCTCTCTCTTCCCCTTATCTGACTGAAGGCGAATGAGTTGGAGAGGGTGGTCGGCGAAGTGGGTGGTCTGGTGAGGCGGAGTGGAAGAGCAACCGCAAAGCGGCACAGGATAGAGACGTCGGCTTTCCGGTCGTGTCCCGTCCAGCCTAACCCGAAGTGGAAGTCCAATTACGGCATTCGGACTGATGGCTGAATGCTGATGGGCGCCCGTTTATTCACGCAAGACGCCGTTCCCTTTCTTGCCACTTCATTCAGCTTCAGTGTTTCGCATGGGACGAGCCCAATGGTCGTTGCGTGCACGCCATTCTCAGCTCGCTCAACCGCACCCTCTGCAGTGGTTTTGACCGAGTTTCTTCTGCGCCTTGCAATCCGCAACATCCGTTCATGCGTGTTGTCACACACTAAAGCTACAGACCCGTAAGCCACAAGGGAATCATTACGGAAGTACGCGGCAAAGCACTACTGTGGTACATCTCCAGCGATGCATGTCATGCATCCATTGACCTACGGCTCGCACCGTCACACCAACCACGAATCACCAGCCACATCGCCCCACATCGGCTCAACCCGAACGCCAATCCCGGCACCAATTCCAACACCAAACACCACGATCGCCTTAGCACTTCGCATCTCAGCTGGGACGCACCATCTCTGCAGGAACACCTCACGCGGATCGCCCAATCAAACAATCCACAACCAGCATATGCCCAAATTCGCGCAACGAACCAGCATCCACTTTCCATATCCGGCTCAGCCACTATCTCCTCGCCTTAGCTCGAGGCTGTGCAAGTCCCGCTCCCCCATCCAGCCTAGCGCTGCGGCACCCACCAGCTCGGTGAGCCCCGTGCTTCATCCGCAAAGCGGGGCGCGGGGCAAGTCTGGGCAATGTGGTGAATGACGCAGTGCTGGGGGTTTCTGATGCGGTCGTGGTGAGTGGCAGCGGGTCTGTGTTGTGAGATTAATTGACATACTACGGGCGTCTGCTTAATGCGAGGGATACCCGTGGGCACATAACGCCGTACCTAGAACTAGAAGGTTGAGCAGGATTACAATGAAGGTGTGCTATGACAGTGATCTAGCCACAAGCAGCCATAGCGGTCGACATCCGAATCAGAGGGCCGCTCGCTTCGCGAGCTGGCGCCACGTGCGGGTTGAATTGGGTGCTTTACTGGGGGGCTGGAGGGTTGAGATTGCGGGCTTTCCTTGCTTTTGGCAAAGCGGGGTAAAACTTGACTTTATGAGCGCAGTTTTCGGAGGCGTGGTGGTTCAATGTGGTGGGACGGTGGGAGGGGAGAAGGCGCCACTGATTCTCCCTTTGTGTGATGGGGGAGATAACGTGTATATAAGCGGGATAACCTGCTGAAGGAATACGGCAATCGCTTGAAACGCTCTGCAAAAATCCGTTTGAACAGCCTCTGAAACTCATTGAACCTTCTGTATCATTTGCTCACCGACGCATATTTATCATGTCGAACTTTCTTAGCAACGCGGAGCAAGTGGTTGGCAAGGCTTCCGACCTGATGTCGAAGCTGAACACCAATGTGAGACATTCATCAAAGCTCAGTCATATCCGACTAACGTACGTCAGGATGGCGATTCCTCTGGCAACAAGTCCTCTGGTGGATACGGCAGCGGCCAGTCTAAGGACAACGATGACAGCTCCTATGGCGGTGGCCAAGACAACTACGGCTCCGGCAACAAATCAAGCTCGCGCGATGACACCTCGGAGTCCTACGGCGGCAACAAGAGCAGCTCCTACGGTGAAAACACTTCGTCCGGCTATGGTTCCACGAAGAACGATGATGATGGCAACACCTACGGCTCAGGCACCAAGAGTAGCTCGTACGGCAACACTGGTGACAACGAGGACTCGTCCAACAGCTACAGCTCAGGCACCAAGAGCAGCTCGTACAGCAACACTGGTGACGATCAGGACTCGTCCAACACCTACGGTTCTGGCACCAAGAGCAGCGGCTACGGCTCCAGCAAGCGTGACGACGACAACGACGACAACAAGACCTCGAGCTACGGCAGCGGTGGCGATACTACGTCTGACTCGTATGGCTCGGGCAACAAGAGCTCGTATGGAAGCAAGGGTGACAATGAGGACTCGTCGAACACCTATAGCTCTGGCAGCAAGAGCGGTGGCTACAGCAGCAACACCCGCGGTGACGACGATTCATCCAACACCTACGGCTCTGGCAACAAGAGCGGCGGGTATGGGAGCTCTAACACCCGTGGCGACGACGATAACACCTCCGGCTCCGGTAACAAGAGCAGCGGCTACGGCAGCAACACTCGCGCGGACGATGATGACTCGTCCAACACCTATGGTTCCGGGAACAAGAGCAGCGGCTACGGCAGCAACACCCGGGGCGATGATGATGACTCGTCCAACACGTACGGCTCTGGAGCTCAGAGCGGCGGGTACGGTGGCGCGACGAAGTCCTCCGGGTCCGGCAGCAGGGGTGACGATGAGACCACCACGAGCTATGGGTCGCAGAACGATGATGAGTCGTATGGTTCCTCTGGCAGAACGGATGGGGGTTCGTATGGGAGCTCCGGACGGACGGGTGGGGCGACGAACGACTATTAGGGGTCTATTTCCAGACACACCAGGGTTGCGGGGGAGCTGTAAACGGCCTTATAGCGTGTTTAGCGTAGTAGTTAGCGCGTGTCCCATGTGAATGGAAGAAGTTACGATTATGAAAAAACTTCAGAAGTCCGAGGCTGCTTTGAGCATTGCGTGCAACACTCCACTGCTTGCGCCATTGCTTGCGATATCGCAATGAACATCGTCGAATGCCGACCTCGGCACTAGATCGTCAGTTACCAATCTCACATGAGTGTGGATCCTCAACTCCAATAGCGTACCACGAAATGCTAAGCGCCCAAAATTTCCCAATCCGGCAATTCGAGGGGATAAGCTCGGAGCGTCCCCATCACGGCCTCCCCACCTCTCAGCACCGCCACACCCGGAGTTCCCTCAACCCCACCATCAACTGATCTGCTCAGCCAGCGGAGATGGGACCCCGTGGCCCGGGCCGGAGCGCCATACGAGCACGTTGCGCTGGAATCACTAGTTCTAGTCAGTAGTGTTTGGCTAAGCAACGTCAGGGCATGTTAGATGAACCACATGGCTGGTGGACCCGGAGTTTGCACCCCTGCAGGTGCAAATATGATGTGGCGCATGCCGAGCGTCGAAGTTTCCACTACTGCAGGACGCACCGCACCGTATGATCACACCTGCAGTGGATCACGATTTTCGATACTCGGCATCTGCATGGCTATCTGCAAAAGCTGCCGAATCACAGCCGGTAGCCGCTGATCGGTGACTCCCACTGCCGTATTGATCGCACCATACCGGTACGTGTGCTGTACGGTATTCACAAGTTCGGCCGCAGCTGAGCTCATAGTAGGGCAGTCCAGTCGCGGCGCAAAGGCAGGTGCACACGGATATCCCGATCGATGGCAGCTGAGTGCTGGATCGGGGATGCATGCCGAAATGCGGAGGTGAGACTGAGGTGTTACCGCCCGGAAAACTGCCTGATCAAGAAGCCGTAGCCTGTTCCTGCGCCCGCGTGGGGAGGACCCGGGACCGCGTCACCTTTGCCAAATCGCGCAGGGGCGCGCTCCCCGAATGCGGGCCGCAGATTCTGCACCGCAGGGCGCCCTTGGCTCGCGTCATGATGGGCTCGGGTGCGTCGGGCGTGGCCCAATGTCCGGCCACACAACGCATAGGGCCTAGCCTTATAGTGGCTTAGTCGATGTGTGGCCCCTGGTCGTCGGACAAGTGAAAAATTTGCTGCGCATGAAGGTGCGTCTGCTTACCCCATCCGGTTTGGCGTGGAACATTATTGATCTTCTAGAAAGAAATTAGCTCGTGGGGTTTGCGGCATTGGGCTTGGACCAGCCTCATAAAAGACGGTACACAGCCACGATGCATCGTGCATTCGATTACGTAGACTTGCGTTGCGCTTCGTCCACTTCGGAATGACACTCGATGATTGTGCTTGGTGCCGCCGATGTTAGCGCATCGCTGAAGCCGTCGGGGGTTCTGCAATAGTCTGAAGCCGCCGGACGCATCTCCGTATGGATGTACGCTCTGTCTCCGTAAGCCTGCTCGTCGCAATAGACAAGGGAAAGGGAGTCGTCCGTCTGTTGCCCTGAGGTTGTATCCCACATCCTGTATGGTCGATCAGCAGCAACTCGAACCGGCCATACGCCGACAGAGCCCACACGCCCCTCTGTACGGTACCTGCGGTTGATGCCACAATCGAAGCGCTCCCCATCGACCCCTGAGATGGTCATAGGGCTACGTGATGGCCGCAGTCGTCCCGGTGAACGATTGGATGACCGGGGGAAAAGCAACTATTGAGAATTCGGAAAGCGCATCATTCGGATGCCTTCTGCGGATTGTGATTGGCTAAGCATCAGCCCCTCGGCCATCCCGCGCTTCCATGCATTCAAGAACAGGGCCTCGTGCGTGGGCCGACTTGGCGATGCCGCATGGATCTTTTTAGCCACTACCGGGATCTTCCTGTGGCTTTGCAGCAAGGATATGCGTTGGGTTCGGACCAACTGCAGCCTTTTGGATAGGTTTTCTGGAATGATTAGGGGGAGGCATTACTCTCACGGGATGGAACGAAATCGACGGCCCGTATATAGCCAGTGTGGCTCCTGCCAGCCTAACAATGACTCTTCCCAACTGTATAACCGAACATGATGGCCCGTCGTCCGAAACCCGAATACGTCTCCAACGGCTATCCAGCGTACGCCTACGGCACCGACGGCCAGTTTGCGTTTGACGGCGACTCGAGTTCTGGAACTGGAATGCCGCAAGTTGGCAGCTATGCCGCTTTCGATGCCGCATATGCGCTGCATGGCGCCAGCACGTCGCCTTTTGATATGGCGCCATCTGAGCCGGTACGATTCTGCCTTGAGTTCAAACGGCAACCGCCACACCCATGGCCCTGCCAATGATATAATGGTGATGGTTGCTGACCTGTATTCAGTGGCGCTCGGTTTCTTTTCCCACAACGCAGTATCCCGCAGCGCAAAACCCAGCAGCCATCTCGTACCTGCCGGAGCAATCACTGCTGGTGTCCACCGCCTACCCGCCGCCGACCAGCATTCCAGCACCCACAAATGCGTGGTCTGATCCTGCCGCTTTCGATTATGGGAACGTCCCCCATCCCGACTACTCTTACCCGTTCGTGCCGCCCACTAGTGGCGACCTCACGCCTGATGCCACCCCAGGTACGTTGGCAGGATGCTCCGTCGGCGGGTTAACTAACAAGTAAGGCACTTCCTACGGGACCCGGGCAGAGGCGTGGGCCTACTCCACCTACACCTCGCCGTCCGGCTACCAGCCCGAGAATGCCTTTATGACGTCGCACCCGGGCAGCAGCTGCGATCCTCTGTCACCAGCCTCGGCCGATGCAGACTATGCATCACTCCGGGGCCTGTCGTTACGGGAAGAGCACCCGGACACGGCTTCTCACTCCTCGGCACCGCTACCCGGATGCAAGCCCAGAGGTCGGCGGGGCAGGCGGCGGGCTGCGGATCAATCCATGAGGCCCGCATACCGGCAGCACATGCTCCCGTCAGAAGACAACAAGCGCTTCCCCTGTACACTGGGGTGCAATAGCTGCTTCAGGACGAAAGCAGACTGGAAGCGTCACGAAGCGACGCATGTGCCGGCGGCCTGGATCTGCATGCCGGAGGGGAAGGAGAGCGCCATCAGGGCGGGCAGGTGCATATTTTGCGGGGAGCGGAATCCTACGACAGCCCACTTTAAAGCACACAACTTGAAGGCCTGCTTGATGCGGCCTGTTCAGGATCGAGGGTTTGCCAGGAAGGACAATCTGAAGCAGCACATCCAGCAGGTCCATCTCAAAGGCTCCGGAGAAGGGTTTGCGCTGGGCGACTTCGCTTCCGAGCAATCCGGTTTGCTGGACGAGTGGAATCGGGAACCGGACGCCAGCACTGTGGATCAGGCGGCGATGTGGTGCGGGTTCTGCAACCACTCCGACTTTGCCAGCTGGAGGGAAAGGATGGATCACGTCGGGCTGCATTTCGTCCAGCCGTACGACGTGAGAGATTGGGAGATGGCAAGCGACTCGGAGCGAATGTGAATGATTGGGTCGGAGTTCGGAGTCGCATGCTTTGCGCTGTAACGGTCGCACTAACGAGGTTAACGTAGCCTGTCGAATATAGAACCGGTTTCACCTGTTGATTCTTCTGCAAGTTCGTATGCTGTAAGTATGCCATCTGCAGTCTGTCAGTTGCCACTGCTCTGCAAACAAGTGAAAGTGGATTGTCGTCTCAGAAGACGGCCAGTGGGTTGGGACCCTCAGTTCGTCAGAGGTGACGTCAGAGGTACATCGATCCGCAGTACAACTTTGAGGACAGTTCCTAATCGTAAACAACACCAAGCAGTTGCAACTCGATATGAAAGCACTATGAAGCTCACAGGTTCTTGCTATTGCCGCGCTTTGAAGTACGAGCTCGATCTCGACTCAGTGGATGATGCGTGGACGTCGTTATGCCACTGCAAAAACTGCAAGGTGATCTGAGGGGATACGCATCGCAGAGGCAAGAATTGATGATGGCTCAGAAAGTGTTCGGTACAAATTACGGCTTGACAATGAAGGTTCCTTTACAGGCCGTGAAGTATACAGCTGGGCGTCCACAGGAGCACAAAGCAGACAACGGTTCAGGAACCATGATTTATCGCGAGTTTTGCAGTCATTGCGGTAGCTACATTCTCGAATACGGCGTAAAACTGCTTCAAGTTCTTCGCATTTGGCAAACGTTAATCATGTCTAGGAAAGAGCAAAGGCCCTTTTCCGATACATCTGCGTCGGCAGCTTGGATGACCCCGAGCATCCCGCGGCCCATCCCAAAGGCGAATTCTTTTGCAAGACACGCGCAACCTGGATGCCAGCAGTCCCGGGTATGCTGGAAACATAGTAGATTTGCTCCAACTAACTCATCCAGGTGTATTCCACAAGCGGGAAATACAGGAGTAAAAAGATCGTCCTTCAAGAAGTGCAGCTACAATGGATGGAGATGTAAACTGAAGCCACAAATCACAAGGACACAAAAATTGTGAACCAATTGCCAGCTACTTGGCTAACAGACCTCCGTCGCACACGATGCTTGTGCCTGTGACGAAGTCGCTTGCACGGCTTGCGAGATAGATGACGGCTCCAACCAAATCCTGGGGCTCTCCCCAGCGACCGATGGGTGTGCGCCCGATGATGTATTCGTTGTAGCCTTTGTACTTAGGGTCGCTGGAATACTGCTGGGTCAGGGGCGTCCGAATATAACTGCCCAACGTAAGCCTTTGCACGCACATCAATCGAGAAAGGACGCACCCCGGGCATATGCAGTTGACATTGATACCCTTGCCCGACCACTCATTGCTAAAAGCCTTTGTGAATTGCAACACACCGCCCTTGGAGGCCGCGTAGGGAGAGATGTCCACGTTTCCAATGAAGCTGATGATGGAGGCAATATTGATGATTTTACCGGGCCGGTTCAAACGCAGCAGTTCCTTCCCGAACTCCTGGGCAGCGATAAAAGAGGCCTTGAGGTTGACATTGAGCACATCATCCAAGTCCTTGTCCGTGATCTCTTCGACTTTTCCCCGACGTTGGATGCCCGCGCAGTTCAGAAGAATGTCGGGGACCACGCCCTTCTCCCAAATCTGAGCAAAAGCGCCCCGCAAAGATTTTGCGTCGCCCACATTGGAGTGGAAAACCATGTGCGTCCGGCCAGCCTTTTCAACGTTGCTGCGCAGCGCTTCGGATTGCGAATCACTCGGAAGCTCCACAGAGACGATGTTCGCGCCGGCTTCGGCCAGTGCCGTCGTCATGGCTTGTCCCAAGCCGCCAGTGGCGCCGAGCACAATGGCGGTCTTCCCTTCCAGGGAGAACAGAGACGTGATTAAAGGTGACATCGCGAAGTTAGCATACAGACAAGATAGACCGACCTTCTAGGCTCCTGGCCGTCCGGCGGCCGATCATTTAAGTTCAACATGGAAATCATTCTCCTGGCAAGCAGCTCTAAGCGCTCTCGCGACCCCGCCGACGCTCAGCGGGGACCGGGCTAAGGAAAGTGCGGAGAAGTTGCGATGCGGGGAGCGGGGCTCGGTGGGGTCTATGCGTCGGAACCGAAGACTGGGCTTACGCGCTAGCCGCTTCGGGAGCCATTGCGTCGAACATCCGATCTTCACCACCGCTAGCCGCATCAACAAGAGGGCATTTCGCAAATGCACTGCATGTGCTGCTCGCCTTGCATATGGGAGGAGAGTCTGATGCGCTGGCCGACAAGGCGCAAGAGCTCAGCGACATTGAGCTCGCCGTGCTGCTTTGCCTCGTCACCGGGGAACATTGCATCATTGAGGCCGACGAAGAGGAGCTTGATAATGTGGAACGGGAGCTTCAGCTGGTAAATTTCACGCTTCCGAGCGAACCTAGCGCCGGTGCTAATGCCTATAGATCTGTGCAGGCACTTTTGAACTTCAATGCGCCGTAGTCGACTTTTCCGAGAATACGACAGTCGATGAGTTCTCAAGCGCCATCTTCGCCGACGACTATGTACTCTCCCCCGTTTATGACACTCGCAAAGAGGTGTGATTGTATGCTTTGTTTGAATGGGCAACTCACGAACCTCTTAGGAGCTCCTGTTTCCTCCGGCTGTAACTTCTATTCGCCGCCCCTCGCTGAGCCAACGATGGTCGGGCCTATCTCGTCCTCCCAAAATCGCGAATGTGATTGTGGGAAAGCATCTGAATCTTGCCCAGCAGCAAGTCCAAGTGCAAGTACTCGAGGTATTTCGAGCTCCGTCTCTGTGAGCATTGCTCATTGCTCAGCTGATGCGGTCGAAACACAACCGTATGAATGACATTTCATATGCCGCCCCCGAGCATTTCCTCTTTATCGCCCTGCTCTCGACGGCTCAAATGAGGAGACCAGTTCCACGTGTGGTGAGAGATTGACCACCCCATACTCTATGAAGTCAGGCTAACTGCGCAGAATGACCACTTCTTCATCTCGCACATACATTCAGTCGAGGACGGCTTGACGAACCTTGAGCTACGAGCCGATGTACAGTCACCTTTTGACGATAGCGCATCCATGTCTTCGATCATTCGGTCTCCGCCGCCTACGCCTAGTGCTCGAAGTCGTCGAACTTCTTTCAAGCAAATGCCGTTTTCGGGAACGGTAAGGGATTTAATCCGTTATTTGGTCAATCTAATGATCTTTAGGACATAGATACACTGAAGCGGCTCGCAGCAGAGGCTCGCTTGAGTCCGGATGTTCGAGCCTACCTGCACAATATTGTCGTGTTTGCAAGAACGCATCGAGTAGTAGCTTGGGGCATTTCTGCGCAAGCAACTCGGCATCTGTATGCATTGTCTCGGTATTTATCTCGTGATACTGTCCGTTCTTGCCACTGATGCTCCCAGTGCGCTTGCTCCGCTCCACGGCCTCGATTACATTCCTCCGTCACTTGTCGCCCTCGCAGCCCGCAAGGTGTATCCACACCGGATTCTTATTGTTAAGCCAGAGGATGAGAAGAGTGTTCAGTGGGGAAGTTCGGTCCAAGCTGTCGCGGCGTTGTTGGAGGGACTCACTCCAAAAGACGTCGTCGAGGAGATACTATCATCAGTTGAGCCTCCATTGTGAACTCGTGGCATGCCAGAATATTGGTGGGTTTCATGCCGAATCCCGATGCTGAATCCCGTGCTATTTCCGGCATCAATAATTATTTTGATCCGTCAAGTGAAGAGACTACGCGTCTGGACCAGACCGCACGGGAGAGTTTTCCAAATTGTAACCTCAGGCATTTGAAATCGAATGTGTAGATATCCGTGCTGGCCAACCACAGGGCGCTGAGTGACGTCACCCCTGGCTCAGCCACATAGAACGCGCAAGCAACGTCAGCGATGCTAGTGCAAGCCATGGAATATAACAGTCTCTGATTACGCTTATATGTTCCAACCTCTGGCCAAGGCTCAAGCCTATCCCCAAGCTACTTCAACCCTAATCCACAGCTTCCCCGCCCCTCCGCCATCTCCACCTTCTCCCCCTCGATATTCGCCCCTCAAATCGCACCTCCGAACCTTTGATCCCCGCTCCAAATCCGCTTCCCTCACGTACGGCGCCTTCATTTTCGTCCGCTGCTTCCCATTGCACTGCAAACGCACCGGTGCCCCGCACCGACCCACACCTCAGCACCCGCCTTCCTAATCTCAATTCTCATGCCAAATCCAGGAAAACCAGGCATGGCGATGAAAAGCTTCTTCTCTCAACCATGGGACATACAATGGAAAACCGCGCTGGTACGCCTTCCCAGGGCCGTACCCCGAGCCGTGTTAAGCTTCACCACACCACAAGGTCCTCAGCCTTTCACTGTCGACCTCAAGAGCCGCGGAAAGCACAAGATACCCGTCTGGGTGTGGATAGCTGAGGATCTGACTCCCGCCGAAGCCAGCTGCATGCCCGTAATAATCGACTTCCACGGTGGCGGCTTTGTTTTAGGCTCCTGTCTCGAGCAAGCGCCGTTCTGCTCCAAACTGGCCCGCGAGCTGCGTGGCGTCGTCCTCAGCGTCGACTATCGCATGGGCCCGATCGACAAATTCCCCGCTGCGGTTGAGGACGCCGAAGATGTGCTGTACGCCGTGCTGGACCCCGAACGGGCAGGGTATGATAAGCTGCGCAGGCACATTCGCCAACGGATACACGAGAACTGGTCGGCGGCAAGGGCGCAGAAGGCTGCTGCACGGGCACAAAGAGCCGCAGCGTGGGATCCGAACTCCCCAATACCCATGTCGCGCACACCCTCTCCGCTTCCTGTCATCGACACCGTCAACCTTGACACCACACGCATCGCCCTTTCAGGTTTCAGCAGCGGCGGCAACCTCGCGCTTAACCTAGCGCTCTCCATTCCCGTCTCAGCTGCGCCCGACGGCACTGAAACCAAGGCTTGGCCTTCCCCATTTCCCGCATCGTACAGCTTCCCGATCTCGCTTCTTCTCTTCTACCCCTCCTTCGACGCGCGCCAACTTCCCTCGGAGCGAACACGGCCGGCCAACTTCCCGCTCCCTAACGGCTTCTGGCACGAGCTGAATGACACGCTGACCCCGACATATCTGCCGCGCGACCAGGCCGCGCACCCACGGGCGTCACCGGGACTGAACAACGTGCGAGAGTGTCTTCATCCTGCGGCACGGATGTTCTTAATTTTGCCGGAGCTGGATTCGTTGGCTCATCAGAGCGAGATATGGGTCAAGAAGGTGGAGGACGAGGGCCGGGCGGAAGATCTCCGCGTGGAGCGGTTCAAGGGGATGAAGCATGGGTGGACACAGATGCCAGATGGGTGGTTGACTGAGACGGAGAAGCAGTATAAGGACGAGACGTATGACGAGGCCGTGAGCTTTACGAAGGGCATTTGGGAAGGGAAAAGGGATGTCTTAGAGACTACAAGGCCATTTGTGGCCGGTGTGGACGGCGTTTTTATGTGATATCTTTCGGTTGGGTTTAAAAACATGGCGTAGGACGGGACGGCTTATGTGGCTAGGCGTCGATATAACCTGGGCCTTGTGACATGGAAGACATGGAAGACAATTGAACATGGGATGACGAATGCATTAATTCTCCCTGATGACTATCACCATTGACCTCGACATGTGGTTGATTTCAAGAAGAGCCAATTCCAAACTGAATACACTTGTCCGTCATTCACTGTTGCAGAAGTCCCACATCGCTCATGAGCTAGGAACCTCAACCAAATCCTGCGCCATTCTACTAACACTCTCCTCACCATGTTTCCCAAACCTCTCCTCCCCATGCTCCTTCAGCATCCTCACAACCCCCTCCCCGAACTCCCCCTTCCCCTCACGAGCATAAACATTAATCCCCTTCGGCGTAAACACCGTCTCCCTCATCCACCCCACGAACCACCCTCCCCCCTCCTCTCCCCAGGCAATAACCTCCCACCTCGCCTTCGCCGCCTTAAGCACCAAACTCCTCCCCCGCCACTCCCACTCCTCAACCCGCTCTTCCCCCTCCCCATCATCTTCTGTCATCCGCACGGCGCTATGCACGCCCTGCACCGAGCCCAGTCCGAGCGCCATCGGCACGAAGGTTACTTCGTCGTCCAGGGTGGGGTCGGACCCGGGGCGTGCGGTGAAAGTTATTTTCGCGTTGTGCATGCGCAGGAAGGCTGGTAGTGAGGAATGCGTTATTTCCCAGGTTCCTTCGAGGAAGTGCGGGGGCGGTGGGTTTGAGGGCGCGCCGGGGGCGCGGAGAGTGGATGAGGAGGGCAAGGGGGGGGGGGAGGTTAAGCTGTCGTGACGGTTTGTTGGCTTTGAGGAGGCGAGGTTGGGTGTGCTGTCAACGTCATCTTTGGCTTGGTGGAGGGCGGTTTTGAGGTGATGCATGATCGCGATGTTCTGGAAGAGCATGCCGAGGATCACGGTGAGAGAGGTCATGGTGGCGCTCACGGGAAATACGTCATGACTGTGTCATACGGCGGAAAGGGAGTGAACATTCGAGTTGGGGCGCCAACTACGAGGCTGAATTTAAGTTTTAGCCTCGTTGACCCTAATGATACGTATAATTAGGGACATTGATGTCGACTACCCTGCTTGCCGGGTGAGCTGCTGGCGCAGCCTGGGTGCAAGTCAATTTTGGTGGTTGCTTGTCGACTTTGCAAATTCCGGCAAAAACCTCCAAGTCCTACTCCATGAGCACGATTGCAATACAAATGGGGGTCAATTTCAGCATTGAACAACTCAATCCATTCCATATCCCCTAAGGCTGAATGTATCGTCATCCTCGGCGCCAAGTGCGGGTAAGGTGTTTGGCCCTGCGGGCCGATGCGAAGTCGGCCACGATGCATCCTTGTCAAGCTCGACCCCGCGAACGTCCCGCTTCCCCGACACTGTTCCCCATGCTAGCTCATCGGCGTCAACGGGTTAACCTTCGAGCCCGAGATGCTGAAATGCGAGTGCCGCCACATAACCGTGTTCTGAGCGGCTAATTAAGTATCACAAACCCTCAGAACGTAGACTTTGCTCATTCTGGATCAGAGTAGGCTTGAGAAGGTCGATACACTCTAGGGAAGAGCCTTATTACCATTCCAGAAGCTCGCATAGAATCCATTGAAAGATTGAAGAAGGAGATCGGTCAATTGCTCTTGGTCGAAACGGGCCAGCAGCTAAGATTGGGCTGAAAGCCGTCGTCAGGAGGAGTGCATAGCCTTCTCAGCTCCGCCTCATCTCCTCAAGGTGGTTCCACAAGGCCAGCTCTTCGCGGGAAAGAGGGTATCCTTCTTGAAAAGAAAGCCATGGACCGTCTTCGATCTCTGATATGGGAGAGGACCGCTCAAACGGAAAGTTGGAGCGGAAACTCGGGCCATCAACCCTCCGGTTTCAACACCCTCCCGCCCCACAACACCCTCCGTGGACCATCTATCGTTGACGTAAACCACACTAGCCTGGCAGCTGAATGTTCTTTTTGCCACTCACCGGTTGAAATTGACCAATTCAGCCGCCGAACCATTTGTAATGTGAAGAGTCTCGACACACCCTGCAGACCTAGGCCTCCCATTCAAGGGATCAGAGACACCATCCAAACCCAACACACCATTCAGACGACCGTCAAAGCATGGGATTTTGCCACGCGCCCCTCCCATCGCCGGAAGCAGCATTAGATCCTCAGCCTTCTCAGCTCGCCGTCGCAAAAAGCAATACGCACAGCTGATCGCCAGCGAGCATCCAAACGACCCCATCACCACATCCAAACCTCACCACTCCATCAACCCACCCCCCAAATCCCATCACCATCCCTCCAGCAGCCGCACTAACCCCGCACCCCCTCGCCCCACCAAACTGACCAACACCCCCCCCCATCTCCCACGAAACTTGCTCACCACTAGTCCGCATCGGGACAAATGTGTGGGGAGGAGCGCCTCACCACCCAAACACGATTGGCCGTCCTCCAAGCCGTGAACCCGTCCTCCCCATCAAAAACCCCGCCCAGAACTGGGGATACGGCTCATGCCGCGCGGGGTACAGCCCAGAACGCTGATCCGATGCGGGGAAAGGCAGCCTGACCTGCGGAGGGACGCCTAGCGCCCCGCTCCGGCCGCAAAAGCGGCGCGCGCCGCGCGGTGCGCAACTTGTGCGGCCAGTGGAGGGGTGACGAGCGTAGGGGGGACTGCGAGCGGGGGGTGCCACTGTGGGGCCGGAGAGGGCGTGACGAGGGGAAGAATGGGATATATAAGCCCGGTCTGCCGGGAGAGAGAGAAGGGACAAGAACCTACCATCAGCAACCAAAAGTTTCAGCCTCACGCACCAATCAACACACTTACGCTTCCTACCTCCAACTCCAACTTCACTTTCACAATGGGCGGATGTCAATGCCAGAACGGGTGCAAGTGCGGTGACAACTGCAACTGCTGTACGTTGTTCTCTCCATTCGGTGCTTGAGCGGCTGAGTCTAATCTTTCGTAGAAATGCCCACTCAACCTTCGTCCCTCTTTTCTCGGGTTCGATAGTCGCCGTCGTCGCCTCAGCCTGCCTGTCGAAGGCTTCAAATCCCCGATGGCAGGTCCTTCGTCATATTAGTCATATTAGTCATTCGTAGGATGGAAATTTAAGGAGGATTATACCGCGATGAATGCTGCATTGTGTCGTGCTTGGGATACGCATAGATGATATTGTCTAAGTTGAATAATGCACCCTACTCAAAGATCGAGTCCGACCCCTGCACCAGCCACAAGACTCGAGTCTAAAGCCCAATTGACCAACCGCCTCAAAGCAATATCATTAGCCAAGTAATACTGCTGCCTCGTCCACTGACCGTTGTTGACGTCTGCTTCGTTTTGAGATTATGCCGGTGCGCGCATTCCAGCGAAGCATACCTGAGACCTGCCCAATCAGACCGCGGCGTGGCTGTAGTCACCCATGCAGCGTAGAAAGCCCAAAACTTCAAGTTAACGACAGGCGTCTAACGACGGAAGCAGCCGTCGAACAATGCACATTCCATGCACCGAAGCCAAATACACTTTTGCCATTTGCTAACTGAGGCCAAAACTCCATACATCGTTATGGTGCCGTAAATGAAGGACGTCCATCCCGCTTGCAGACATCCAAGCTTGTCAGCTCGACAGACATCATATCATCCCCAGTCTCTGAGTGCTGGTGAGTGTCCTTCTGGGCTGCCACACGCGAAGAGAAGATCCCTCCGTAACCTGAATAGCTGCAGATATCCTGTGAGGATTTCGGGCGGGGGGGAAGGCAATGGTTCGCAAATCCTGATTGTTAGGACAACTACAAGTGTGCGCAGAGCTTTTTTCCAGTAGGTGGTGAGCAACAATGGCCTTGGTGGTTCGCCCAGTTGGGCGTAACTGACGAGTAAGGGGTTAAAGCTGGCATGAGTACCTGCCGTGCCCAATAGCGGACCAAATGACAGTACCCGAAGGAGGAGATCACCTCATCTTCGACAGGAACTCATTAGCGTCGTCGAACACCGTCTGGTGCGGGAACATGTCGCCAGCAGTCTTTAGGCCCTTGTAAACCGCATCCCAGAGAGCAAAGGCCTTGTCAATATCAACGGCGTAGTCCAGCGAGTACAAGAACAAGACCTGCGAGCCTTTGGTCTTAGCGGCCTTCTTTGTCTCGGGTGCTGATGGATCCGCCGCGTTTGAGACTTCGTCGAGATACGAGTTCACGGCTAGCCCCAGCCCGCAATCGTTGTGCAAAAGAAATGGAAGGCTAATACGTGTTAGAGACGCAACGCGGAAATCAAGGACTTACTCAAGGCCCAGGTCAGTCAGATCCTTATCTTCGTCACGCGTGGCGTCGCCGTTAAGGAGCAACGTGGTCATACAGACCTCCATCAAGTCCCTGAGACCGTTTCGCACGGCGGTGATCATCGAGTGAAAGCCAAGCAAGTGGCGGCTGAGTGGGCCTGTGTAGCCAATCTCCTTGTGGCTAAACCGCCCCAGACACGCAACGCGGGAAATCAACAGAATGAAGCGCTTTGTCTCTTCAGTCCCGCGGTACGGCGCCCCGGAGTATGTCAGAAACATGGGGTTCGCGTTGAGGAGACCAAGACGCGCAAGCTCGATGGCCAAGATGGCAGCTTCCTCTTGATGAGGTGACGGCAATGCAGCCAGGGTAGTATGCAATACGCGGCCCCACGCTGTGAGAGAGTGGTCCTTATTGATATAGCCGCGGAGGTGCAAGAAGCGCCACACTGCATTGAGCAAGAGCTCGTCCTTGTCGGAAAGGGGTTGCTACGGTCGGTTAGCAGAGTATGAGACATGCCTGATACACCTACGTTTTCAAAGCTCTTGGGTGTGATGGACTTCTCTGCAAAGTTAGGATTGGTCAGGGTCTTGATGCAAAGCGAGAGCAAGCTGCTCTGGGGGTATTTGTTGATCTCCGGACCGAAACGGGAAATGGGCACGTTCCACTGGGAGACGACGGGGCGCGGGTCAGTGGCCTCCTTCATGTGGATGACCTTAGGGTGTTCCTTGTCAAACCAGCAGCGCAGGTTGATGTCCGTGTGGTGGTAGTAGCGATTCAATGAGAACGACAGCAGAGCAATAGCGGTCGTCCGCATCTCCGTCAGCTGATCGCGGACCAGATGGCGATACTGCTCCGACTCCCCATTGTCGAGAGGTGGCTTCTCGATGATCTCTCCCGAAGTGCGCCAGTTCAAGACCCGGGGCCCAATGACGCCCCTAGACAAGTAGTGGTATATCTCGTCAGGCAGGCGCTGGCCAATGAAGAGGTGAATATCCCTGGGTGGATCATCTCGCAGCGGCTGTACCCTCCCGTCCGCGGTAAGGACAATGTGGAACCGGATCGCTGACCTCGCCTTGCGGAACCTGTCCAGGTAATCCAGGGCTATGAACGCCGGGTCGTTCTGGAAATGCTGGCAGACGGCGTACCCGCTGCCGCGGCCGATATTGTTCACTATATCCACCGCCGTTCGAATCTTTGAGTTATTCCGCTTGGGATCAGGCCGATCGAGCTGGGGGAGGGTCGGAAGTACGCTCGACCCGGCGAGGAGACATGCATCCACAAACGTCTCGCTCGAGATATTCCCCAGGTCCCGCAAGCATGTCTGCCGCTTCACGAAGGTGAACTCTGATGTCTGAAAATCCCAGCCAGTGATGAGGTCGGGCACATCATAGAAGAGGACCTCAGAGGAGCCGTAAATGGTGTCGATTGTTCCGCAAGAGTAGAGGTAAGATAGCTGTGGCGGGTGTCAGTGACGCTCATACGCTACGCGGCTCCACCACATACCTGTGCACTAGCGCCATACGGAGCTACGACAAACTCGACGCCCTCTTCGCGAAGAATCGACTGCAGGTAACGAAACATGTCTTCAGCCGTGACAGAGGTGGACTGGCCAAACATCTCGACTGCCTTGACGGGCTCGTGGCTGTCGTATAGCGCCCAAGCTTCGGCATTGATGGCTGCGCTCGCCTCTGAAGCAGCGAACGTTGCGTCTCGCTTGGTGAAATCAAGGCCACTGAACACGAACACGGGTGTGACTTTGTGCTGCCGCCAGACAGAAATGGTTTTCTGGATGACGAACCGAAGGCCGAGGGGAAGACCACCCAGCGCAGGCAGAAGAGCTTCCTTGATCGGCCGACTAACATCGGCAACTGGGAATTTGGGTAGCATGTTAAGGTACTCAGTGGCCTCGATGCCGACAGTGAATGCAGCGAGTGTATCCAACGACTCGGTGCTCGCAATGGTTGCGGAGTACTCTTGGAAGTCTCTAATCATTTTGGCAGACTGGAAGAGAGATTCTAAGTGCGGATGGTGTATGCCAGCTGTGGGAGGGCAGCTCGGGGTTGCGTATTTTCGGTGATGTTTGGTGCAGTGGGGAGGTGGGGATGTGGTTGATCGAGTGCTGCAGGTGCTCCTCCCCCGGAGATTCTGGCTTAGCGCGGCCTTAGCGCGGCGTCGGACGCCAAGATTTCTGTCCCAATATGAGACAAAGTCACGTGTACTCCGTAATGGGAGCAGCTTCATGATATCGGCAGACCGAAAGCTACGGTACGGTACATTGCACCTTCCAGATCGTGGTATCCTCTGTCCATTCGTGGCCCATATGCGATTTACTCCCTTTCCTCCTTTCCCAGGTCAGCACCAGCGACCTCGAACTGGCATGTCCTTCCCTCAGCGCAATGACATCTTCCACCCACTCCCCTTGTTAACAGTGTAGCTGCCGCTGACGGTCTCCTCGTTATTTCCCTCTTTATTCGCAGATGCCTCCTCTTGCTGCTTTGGAGCTTCTTGCGGCGCATCTGCAACTGCCTTGCGAATGGCAGCTTGGAGTGCCGGCGGGTTGGCGCCGCGAATTGTTTCCTGCACCTGCCCGTTCTTCAGCACCATAAAGGTCGGCATGCTTTCTCCATTAACGTGCAGTCCTCGACGCGGTTAACCGCACTTACGCCGTGATGCCATATTGGCGCGCAATCGCTGCTTGAGCATCGACGTCTACTTTAGCAAAAACTAGCGCACCGGGCCGATTAAACTGCTTGGCGAGCTGCTCGTAAACTGGAGCGATGACCTTGCAGGGAGGGCACCAGGTTGCGTAGAAGTCAACAACCACATAAGTGTTGGCTGAAAGCAGCGACTGGAACTGAGAATGCGAGTTAACCGAGATAAGTGCCATTTTTGTTCTCCTGACGGTAACGTTTGTTAGTGGGTGAAACAGCGAGGTGCGTTCTTCATATACGATCTGTTGTGGCCGGAGATGCGTGCTTTGGTCATATGATTACGCTATCACCAGGAACCCGCTGAAGTAGTGTGAATTTGACGAATCCGAATGTTCTGGAGTTCAGTCACCTCGCCACTTGCATTTTCCGATTCAATTTCGGCCCATCATCTGTTCAACAGGGGACGGCTGCTTTCGCGGCCCGCGGCCTGCAGCTGCATAGATGCCTATTGGATGGGCTCAGCAAATCGGCCTGATACCTTCACCCGACGTGCTGTGATGCCACTCCGAAGGGTCACCTCGAAAAGTCATGGCCGATGATGCCCGCAAAGGCGCCCAAAGAGAATGGCTGCGACTTTTTTGAGAGGTCCCCTGGACTGTGCTGTGGAGGTTCGCGGACCATGTCCCGCCTAGAACTCTATATATGGCCGCAACCTCTTTTCGCAACTGGGTTGTTTTCTTAGATTGTCAGCTCTTCTTGATCCCTCATGTTAACCATTCTTACTTGTGCGAGGTGTAATAGTAGCCTTTGCCCGGGGTGCATAGCGCGAGCCCCCACTAACAACATCTCATGTTGCGAAATCTGCAACTCTTCCTCTTCCCTTCCCCATCCAGAGTAGTATCTTTCTTTTCGTGAAAGAGCGCATCCAGCTATCAGAGCGAACAGACTTCTCCTGGGGCTTGATGGCCAAGGAGTACATCTGGCGGCCAACCCATCATTTACGTCTTTGCGAGTCCCCGATTGTGAAGTCGTGCAGGTACCCATCCCATTTGTCTTGCGTCTGCTTACCTTCAGGCAGTAATGCACATCTTGAACTCGCTACATATCGATCTCCCAAATTCGCCCATTTCGTCAATTCAGACAGCGGGGGGGTGAATGTGTCAAGGACAAGAGGTCGCGCCCTCCAAAGCGGGGACCCGAGGCGTTTCGGCAGCGGAGATATAATAATGCTCGCCTTCAACACGACATAAATACTCACTTTTCCATCCCTATCGATTGCTCATGTTTCGCCGCGGTCGTCTTATACTCCAGACCACCTGGCAAGCATCACGCTTACCTAACTTACCCAACATGACAACGGATCTGTCTGCTGGAACGGAACACCCCCCACAATTTGTACCAGCTCGGTACACCTCAATAACTACTCTCCAGCATTATCTGTCCCTCATGGATCCTTTAAAAATTGGTCCTGCACTTAACTCGTAACTACACGCCCAAATGATCCCAGACAGCGGTGGCGATGTTCGAGAGCTGGATCTGAGGCTTCATCCCAGTCTCCACGAGCTTGCAAGGCTCCACTTCTGATTGCTATAGACCCACAAACGGTATGATAATTCCGACCATGACTCGACCTTCTGTTAACTTTTGAAGACACGTCAGCTCCGACGCGTGTCTTTACTATGCCCTCGGGGCCGACAAAGCACGCTGTCGGTACGACCTAGCTCACAGCCCGGTCCGATCTCGGGGCGCCTGCAGGCGCATTCCCGTAGTGCTGGACAAGAGAGACCTTTTCAGGGTGTAAGGGCCGTGGGTCCGTGACAACACAGTGAGTTTTACACTATATGGACCGTGGTGACCGGATAAGTTATAGGAGCCCTCTGTAAGCACGACGCAATGCACTTCAAGGTCCGCGCCGACCTCGATGACGTATTGGGTCGCTCAACGAGTCTTTCCGCAGGGGAAGGTGAGTTTCATGCGTCGACCGACGCTTTCTCACAGCAGCAACGCTGTTGCCGCCTATGGGTTGGCCGCGGCCGCACGCGTGGGTTTGGGTCCCTTGTTGGCATTCGTGGTTGGAAGCATTACATATGGTGAGCAAACTCCGGTAGGACCTTCGACTCAGGGAAAAACTTGCTAACGTACTTAGCCATGTTATTATACCATAGGTAGATGACGCAATCAGACATAGCGTGTCCCTTTCTACCAAAAAGTGACCTTACATATGACTGGCGTCGGTCATCAGTGTCCTCGCCCGCAAGTGCTACGGATTCTAACTTGAAGTATTCATCATGAGCTTGATTTCTCCTTGAGGATAAGCTACTTGCTTGTACTCACTCCGTATACAGCTGGCCACCATATCTACAGGGCGATTGGAGAACTGCATCATATGTCGCCGCCGGAGATGTCACCGACCGACTCCCGTAAGAGACTGAATGATTGCGGGACCCGTCCCTATCGGCACCAAACAAAGCCTCCGCATCTTCCACGTACGCCTAATCATCAGCAAAAAGCCCGCAATTCGTCTGCTGATAAACCATCGACCCTTCAAACAGTGGGAGAGTCATGCGTCCGTTGCTAGATCTGACGCGTCCCGGAGGGAAGAAAGACTATAAGAAGTGCCTCCCTCCTCCCGCTGCAGTCAATCTCTCAACCAGCCGATCTCTGCTCCAGTCAAGCGCTGCACATTCCCCTAATACCTTTTGGCTTCCCCAAGTGAGCTTTCGTCCTTCCTTCATCAGCAAGCAACATTTGTCTCCTTTTCGGACTCACCTTTAATCAACGCAACCTCGGGTCTCGAGCGCTTCTCATCCACTATCAAGCGTCTCTCCCAGTCTCTGTCGTCGCACGTCAGATTTTCTTTTCGCGGACGAAGCAGCTGGCGTTCGAGTATCACGAAGGCTTCTGGAATGACACCGCGGACGTCTCGCCAGTTTCTGGACGAACCCACCCTCAATTCCACCTTTTCAGCTACGATTTGCGTCGCTTAAAAGTTTACATCAACCTCCTGCGCGTGACGCGGGTCCAATCCCGTCAGCCTGGCGTCATCGAAGACCGTTTTTGGTCCGAGCCACACAAGGCTGAACTAGGCCGAATTAGGAAGGAGAACTCAACGTCCGGAAACAATCACCACCTTCGACCATTGACGGTTTTCTAGCATTGATCGTGGTGCCTGGAGGCTTTTCTGATACCATTATTAGCTCTCAAAAAACCTGTCCTGCGTTTTGGAAATACCTCTCCAGTCAGGATATTCGGGCATTTTCGGCTCCGACATCAACCGCCGAAGCGCGTCTTCAGCCGCACCTCTCGTCTTCGGCATCTCTCTCGGCAACCTTGAGAGGTGATATCTGCCATCCCGTCATGCCACAGAACCGTTCGACCCGTCGAACGCCATCCAACCGCGCGTCCCGCCAGAATAGCCGCCTCGGGTCCGGTCTTGGCGCGGAAATTTCCCTTTCGGCACACGAATCTCTTCCCATCAGCCTCATCCTCGACAGCCTCATCCCTCCCCGTCAGGCTCATCCGCAGCACCCAAATCTCCTGCCGTCAGCCTCGTCCACAGCTCCAAAATCTCGCACACGGTTTCCATCGCGGGCACGGAGAGTCATTGCCCAGGGCCACAGTACCTGTCCCTCCCCACGCCGCACCAAATCAGTATTTAGTGCTCGAAAGGGGACCCTGGCCATTTTTTCCTTTGGTCTTTTGCCTCATCCGCGCATCGCTCAGTTCCTTCCCAACCAACCCCGCCCCACTCCACAATAAACACACAACCCCTCCAACCTCCATGGCTACATTCACAACAAGCAATAGGTCACGGTCCAGCAAGGCACAGCGACCTATCCCCCGGCCCCTTTTTCACTTTTCCATTCTACACCTGCAGCACACAACGCACGCGCTTTAATAAACATCGTAGGCGTCACCCGTCTACGCATCAACTCGTTAACCCGTTCAGAAAAGCCAGTAAGTCCGCAGAATGCCACACAATCGCGCCGGGCATCGGCCCTCGACGCCAGAAAATCGGGGCTCGTAAGCCGATGCCCCCGTTTTCGCCGGTGTATCCCGTTTCCCGTTTCCGTTTCAGTGCCCTTTCCAATTTCCATTCCCCAACTCCCCGATGAAAAAAAACGCCTTACTGAGTTGACCAGAGAGCCGCCAACGCCTGAACCACCGCCCCCCCCAGCCCCACTCAAACCGCCTCGCTGGGATTCAAAACGGAAAACCGCCTAAACATAATGATACAGTATGAAATAGTATGAAATCCCGCGCCTCCACACCCGTTCTCCACCTCACCAGAGTCTGATCCACGCGTCACGGTCCCTACGCGGAAGAGAACGTCATCCCCGCGCCCTGGTGCCCCCGCAGCTGACGAGGCGACACTTGCGCGTTCACCTGCACCGGGGCCTGGGTCTGCTGGGTGTACGTCCGGTTCTGGGCCATCTGCGGCTGTGCCATCTGAGCCTGTGCCATACTCGGCGTCCGTACCTGAGCCATCCGCGGCGTGGGCGGCTCGTGCGTCATCCGGTATGTCTCACCCCCAGGGAACACCATCTCCTCCCCACGGTGCAGCCCAAACCTCGCCGACCGGCCATCCATCGGCCATTGCGCCAGGCCCCCCGGTGGGGAAAACGTAAACTGAGTCGGCGAAGACGGCACCTGCCCCGAATGCTGCGAAACGGCCGTATGCGTTGTGGCGCTCGAGTGGCTCGTCTGACCTTGGCTGGAGTGGCTGGCTTGGCTGAGGACAGAATCTGGCGGAGAGGGGGTTTGGGTGTAGGTCATTGGGGCGAAGAGGTTGAAACCGGGGGGGGAGGGAGTGGGCGAGAAGAAGGGCTGTTGGATGGGGGAGGGCTGGGGTTGTTGTTGACCGTGGCTCTGGCCCTGCTGGGTGTTCTTCTTCACGGCATCCCCCACTCCCGTCTCGACCGTCAAGTTCATTCGGTTCTTGTGCTTCCGAGTCCCGCGCACCGGCTGCTGTGCAGGGGAACTCTTCTCCTCCGCTTTGTCACCAGAAGACGACGACTGGGCAGACCTATCCGCACCCGCAGCACTCTTACCCCCGTTGTTCAACCGCCGCGACTTAGCAGCCCGCTCCTCAGCCGTGAGCGGCGGACGGCCAAGCTTGGGTGCGGGATGGGGACGCTCGGGCGTGGCGGACGAGCGGGCGGGTGGCGCGAATGCAGGGGAAGGTTGCAAGGGCGGAGCGGTGGAGCAGAGAGTGGTTGGGGGCGCGGATGTGAAGAGCGTGGCGTATGGAGGCATGGGCGAGGAGGAAGTTCCGTACATAGGCGACGTCGCCGGGAAGACAGAGGCGGACGGGCGGGCAGGCGATGCGGCGGCATACACAGGCGAAGCGGCCGTGTACATAGTTGCGGAGGGGTGGACAGGTGAGGTGGTCCCGTACATCGGCGAGGGCGACGCGTACACGGGGCGTGCGGGCGGCGCAGTTCGGTGCCAAGGCCCAGCGGCGACGTAGCCCGTAGTCGCGAGGACGGGCTGGGGGCTGGGGATGGGCGGTGCGAGGGGGTACATGTTCGCCGCGGGTGCGGAGCTGGTTGTCGTGGCGTAGCCTTGGAGGTGGGGCATGTTGACGACGTTGGAGTACAGGGGATAGGACGTATGGATGAGATCCGAGGATTGGCGCGTGTTTGGCTGGGCCGGATTTCTATTGCTTGCTGGGTATGTAGCCATGGGGGTGGCGGGGGTTTGCTGTTGCTGGTTTCGGAGCTGATAGGTTGGTACCTGGGGGGTGTTGGGCGATGGCGGTGGGGGTTGGGTGGGCATGCGGTGGTCGTTAGGTTGCGTGTTGAGCTGCGGCTGGCCCATCTGAGGTGTATATCCACCGTTGTTGTAGTCCAGAACCGCGCGTCCAACAAACGGCATACCCGAAGATCCCATTCCCGACGGAACCATCTTGGGCACTTGACCCCGCATGTATTCGCGAATAGCCTCGCACTGACAATTGACATGCTGCAGGCAGTGCCCCTTGAGCTCCAAGACCTCGCTGCGGAGCTGCGCTGCCATGGCTTTTAGCATCATCCGTTCCTGTTCCTGCATGCGGGACTTTTCTTCAATTTGCTGGTGGCGCTCACGTTTCTTGATGCGGCACCGCGTGGCAGCCTCCCGGTTGCGCTGGAGGAAGGTATTCCGCTTCTCTTCGTCATCGTTGATGGACGCCTTGCGTTTTGTGCGTTTTGTCTTGGTCGCGGTTTTTGCCTGGCCGCGGGTCGGCTTCTCGTCGTTGGTTGCCTGGCTGGGGGGAGAGGGCCGCAAGAAGTCGGAGCTGTTCAGAGAGCGTGGATTGATGTTGCCAGTCACCGCAGTAATGTTATAGCCTGCGAGCGATAGAACTTGCGGAGGGGGGGCCGCGGTAGAGCGGGGGAAAGGTGGCAAGCCATTAGTCGCCATGTGGAGGTGGCCCGATGAGTTCCAACCAGAATGTGGTGGGAGGGAGTCGTCCGGCCCGAAGATGTCGTCCGGTGTGGGGCCGATATCCATCTCGGACTGCAAATGGTAAGTCAGCTGGCAAAGTGCAATGGAAGTAACCTTACCTGTTCCATGGAATTGACTATGGAATTCAGAGCAAAGTTGGCGTTGTCCGCCGAGGGCGATGACTGGGTGAAGAAGCTCTCCGGCAGCGCATCGTGAAACTCCTGATCGTCCTCGCCGTCTTCGAACAGCCCGTTCGACTCCAAGAAGTCTGAGCTGACGGGCTCGGGAGGAGAATCAGGCATGGTTGTATAGCAAGCTAGAATGGTGTCTACCACTGGAAGGTGAGGAGATGGTGTTGAGGGTGGATGATGTCGAATGAGAAAATGCACTACCAGCTACGGCATGAATTCTCTTTTTGTATGCGAGAACTCCTGGCTGTCGGACAATAAGAAGAATGCAAAGTCCGATGGCAACGCGTCCTCTCAACTACTAATGGAAAGAGTTTGGAGAGGGAGAACGGTTCTTCGTGGACAGGTGATCCGTTTGCCGACCTTGCGACTATGGGGACCTCGACCACTACTTGGATGGCGGGGCGGGACGCTGACTCTTCCCACGCCAGATAACCCCGCCTCAACCCTGTTATTTTGGGGGGGAGGCATGAAAACCAATACACGGCGAACCGAAAAGCCGTTTGGGACCGGTGATGGGGCTCTGGACGATATCGGTGCCTAATTGACAAGAGTTGCGATAAGTGCGGAGTTGCTAAAAGTTAGTGGAAAGGTGAGCAAGCGGACGCGAATGGGGTGGCGAGATGGGGACGGGAGCGGGGAGGAAATGCCCATCTAAAAAAACATGGCATTTTCACAATCTCATGTTTTGGTAAGCCTCCGATCTGACTACGGTAGCCATTCTAGCGTCTTCTACGATATGACCTCAGACTTTCAAAACCACACAAACACCCCCAGCTCCCCGCCTTTCTACGGACGTAGGAGGTCAACACTTCACATGTACCGTAATGCGCGTTAAAACTTGCCGAATGCACATACCGTACGAGAACTCAGGATCGTAATGGAAAATGGGAAACAAAGTGCTGCTCAACCCGCCAGCAATTCCCGGGTGGCGAGATGCAGCCGACCTCTTCCGGCCATGAAACGCAACATCAATCGATGGATCCGATCGCAGTTAGCGGCTGGCTTCCCCACTAAATTAGTTAGCTTGCCCCGCTTCCCTTCCCGCAGTCGGGCTACGCTTGTTGCCGATTCGCCCGATGGCGGTTTACGGTACCGGTACAAGCAGGCAAGCATCTTCCAACAAAATGCTGCAGCATGTGGAAGTGGAAAGCGGCCTGATCAATTTCTGTTCGCTGGTTATGGGTGTTAGCTTCCCAGTATACGGTATTGTAGCTGGTCGAGAGCGTTAGCTTCCCAGAATCCAGCAGCGGGTCGGAATCCTCTTCGTCGGTGCACGCGCCTTGAGGACTGGCCGAAGGCCACTGGAGGACGTACACTCTTGCGCAAGCTCCATCGAAGCTCCCTCCAGACCTCACGCATCTCGGGCAAGCTCTCCCCACTCAAGGCGAGGTCCATCTCGCCTTATCGATCTCGAAGTTGAATCCGACATGTCGTGAAGTCGGAGTTAATTCCATGGGTGTGTGAAGTCGGAGTTAATTCCATGGGTGTGTGAAGTCGGAGTTGATTCCACGGGTGTGTGAAGTCGGATCCAACTCCGCGGTTCAACTCCGCAGTTCGCAGACCTAGAAGTTAAGGCGCCACTCAATGCACAGCAACTCACCACAGCTCCGAATGAACCACGACGTCAGTGCCGCAGAAGCCAGGCTTTGACGTACCGCATCTGCTGCCATCTCAGCGGTCACTCAACGTCCGTATCAAGCGACGCCGACGCTGCGAGCCTCTGTGCTGCCTAGCCCTGGGGCCGCGAATGACACTCGTCCGCTGTCTCCGCACTTGCGTACCGTACGGTAGGCTCTGGCTAGGCGTCAATGGTGTCAGCTGAGACCAGATCGGCGATACTGGTACCCGCTGCGGCCTCGCCGGAAGGCCCTCTGCCCAGGTGCGCGAGACTCAGGCCATTCCGCAGCTGCAGAAGCTCTGGCGCCAGAGCCCTGGTTGCTTGGCCGACCAAGGGGGCTAAGAACAAGCTTCCAAGGCCGTCGATCCTATGCCTGGCGAAGGTGGGGTTGCAAATGGATGAGCGAGAAATAGACGATCGAGGTAAGAAGGCCGATTCTCGCCGCGGTGAACTCTCAGAGAGCCAGCGAGATGAGTGAGGAAGGACTGTGCGAGGAAGAGGTTAAGCAGCGGAGAAACCACATATATACCAAAGCCCATAACGCCGTGATCGCATTCCCTATCATCCTCATGCCACTCTTCTCCGTCACTCGAACCGCCCGCCCTCTTCACAATGATGCAGCCGCAGAAGTCCAGATCGCCTTCCCACGCGCAGACCTGTAATCATGATCCAGCAGCCTCGCCCGCTCGAGCAAAGCGACGCCAGTCTGACGGCAAAGTCGAGAGCGAGTGACGGTCCAGTACTTGGGCCCATTACGATGTTTGATGGTCAAGGCTCCGCGTGGGGTAAGGCTGTCGCAATGATCACGTCTGCGGTGCGCTGGTCGGCGGCTGAGTTTCTCGGTGCGCGGGCATTGACACGCCATAATCAATTGCACTGATGGAAGTTGGTACCATCTTTTCTCACATTTTTTGCGTTCGCGACGAGGAATCGGGCGGCGAGAAAACCGACGGCCGCCGAGCTGTTCTTCAAGCTCCTCGTTCGATGCAAAACCACCCGGTTGCAATCCCCACCCCACCCACCAAGGGAGCCATCCAAAATATTGCAGCCCACCGCATCCCCAAAGACGCCCCGGCCTGGCAGCAATAACTTCCCCCCCCGCGCCTCGCCCGCGTCGCTTCAACAGGAACCGGAAAATACCCCCTCCGGTCCGCCCTACGAGCCTCACCCTTGGCGCGCCGCGCCCGCGCCCCTGCACCAGCCGCCGCATTTTCTCCGTGATCCCCTACGACACCCTCGATCCCGCTTGAACACTATCACCGCCCGTCTACCGCTTCACAGTATCGCAGCACAACAATCACATGTCCTGACCATGTCCGCCGGGTCCCTCGCCCTCGCGCCGCCCGCCCCCACCCCCCCCCCTTCCTCCCAAGAACAAGCGCCGACCTGCCCGCACTGCGCCGCGCCCATCGCGCGCATCGCCGAACTCGAAGCACAAGTGCGGCTCCTCACCGAAAAGGCCACCAGCGCCGGTAAGCCCCCCGCCCTCGTCTCCAATTCCCGCTAACCGCCCAAGTCGACAAACTCGCCGACTACGAAGACGAGCTGCGGCGGCTCAAATCCTCATCTCCGCGCCCCGCACCCTCAGCCGCAGCACGCATTTCCTCCCTCCTGATGGCGCGCAAGACGGCAGGGTCGCCGGGAAGCTCGCCCCCTCGGACAACAGGCGTGGCGCCGCCGACGCCGCCGACGCCCGGGTACCCGCCGCCTCTCGCTCGGACGGACTCGGGCCTATCCGAGGTTGGCGATTTACAAAGTTTGCTGGCGAGGGAGAGGGGGTTGCGGGCTGCGGCGGAGGGGAAGTTGAGTGCTATGAGTGGGGAGATGGAGGATTTGAGCGCGGCGCTGTTTCAGCAGGCGAATGAGATGGTGGCGGCGGAGAGGAGGGCGAGGGCGAGACTTGAGGAACGGGTTGAGGTGCTGGAGAGGAGGGATGGGGAGAAGAGGGCGCGTTTGGAGAGGTTGGAGGGGGCGGTGAGGAGGATTGAGAGGGTGAGGGGGGTGTTGGAACGGGGGTAGGGTGAGGTCAGGGGGATGATGACGCGTGAGGTTCATGGCTGGAACACGGATGGAAGCGCGGCGGACGGGGCGGCGGATGCGATCGGAGACTACTACGCACGGTGGTTGATGGCGGGGCTGCGGGGTGGGGCGTTAGGGCACATGGGAATTGGTGTTGGGTGGGGCGATCTGGGTCGGCATTTGGGTGGGATTGGTACTTGTACGGATTGATGAGGCATTGGGAGACGTGTTTTGATAGCTTGCGATGAATCGAGTCTTCGACATGCTTGATATGAGGCTGAGGTCCAGCTTGATGCTTTTGGGACGAGAAGCTTGCGGCGAGAGGATATTCATTTCGACTTCATTGGGAAGAACGAGGTGAGGGCCGGAATGACGAGCTTGGAACGGGAGGGTCGCTTCGTCTCAACGAGCTGGCGATGGCCGTACCTTTGTCCAATTGTGGATTATCTTTGGGAAGGCGCATTGCTACGATGGAAGGTACGCACGATGGGAGAAAAAGAACGCAAGGACAACAGCATGTATCTGAGTGGAACTTCACCCCTCTCTCTTTTCCTCGTCTTTTGCACAATCTTGCACTTCACGCCGTGACCATTGAGCTTGTCAATTCTATGATTCCATTACCATCGGGGTTGAGATAGAGGAGGAACCCTTTCAATTGGCTTCCGACGAACTGTAGACTCACTTAGGGCTGAAGGCACTCGCGAACCTGATGAAGATGGAGAGGATTCGCATGAAGCTGATATTGACGATATATGGTGTCTGGATACTCAAGAGATGAAGATGCCGGTCCCAATTTGCTTGGATGGAAGAAAAGTATATCTCTCCGAAGCGTGGGTTCATGATGCAGCTTGTCGTAAAGCCCTGAAATGGCGAACATCTTCGACATCTGAGATGGTCTTGACCATCATAGCTGGCCAGCAACAACAAAAAAAGACGCGCCCTGAACAAGACGGAGGTGTCAACTCACATGTCACTGCTGTCCAACTCGATGCTAGGATAGAGGCGACACTACTGGTCGTATTCATCCCCTCCCAGGCTCAGTACCTCTGTACAAGGACAGTCCAGCTCGCTTTATAATGTCGCCATCAAAGCCATCGTCATGTCGGAAAATCGGCGCTCCAGAATCCGGTCACACCAACTGAGCAGTCAGGAGCCGGATCTTCCTGACTCTATCCTTTGCAATATCACACATAGCCTAAACCGTCAGTCCACGCAACACACATCCAAACCAAAACGCACCGTCACTCCCTCAACCCTCTCCGCCTCAGGATCTCCCCTCTCAATCCTTCTTCTCATATCCTCAAAGATAACCGGCCGACTCCGCCCATTAACCCAGGTCCTACAATCTCAGCTCCCACCCAAATTCACAAACCATTAACAGGAAACTCACACATATCGCAGCCCCGGAAAAGCCTTCTCATACTCAGCATTCAACCTCGCCAGCTCCTCCGCCTCCGCCTTTCTCTCCTCCTCTTCGCTGCCCGACGCCCGCTCCATGGCCGCCTGCTCGGCGCGACTCAGCGCGCTGTCGACTTTCTTCGCGCCGAGCCGCGGATGCGAAGCGAGTATCCAACCCACCCTCTCCGTATCAACCATCCCTCCATCCCGCGCCATCTCAAGGAGTAGCTCGCCCACGCCATCGATCAGGGCGTCATAACTGGCCCATTCCTGTCTGGCGAGGGGCAGGGCGATGACCCGCAGTATGGCGGAGGGCTCGAAGAGGGTGTCTAGGATGGCGGCAAAGTTGGCTGTGGGAAGGGTATGGAGAGTGGAAATATCGGGGAGCGCGGGTTGTGCCATTGTGTGAGAGGTGAGGGGTGAAGGGCGCGCTGGGTTGCGATGCGAGGTGGGGTTTGTCGTGAAGCTTTGTAGGGCGTGCGTCCTGTAGGTACCCGCCGGATCCCGCGCCGGCTGTTGTGGCGAGCCGGGTTTGCGCAGCGGGTGCGATTGGTGGCCGGTTGGTCGAGCCGGGAGCGTTCGTTTGGTGTTTGGTGGGCGCGTGGGATGGAGGGGGATGCGGAGGGAATACCCGTACAACGGACTGGAGGTGCAACGGGTGATGGCTAGCGATTGGTCTGGTTTATTTTACGGAAAGCTACCCTGAGAGGGGGAGATGCAGGCGATTTGTGCGTGGAGGTTATGAGCCAGATGGCTATACGGCTATACGGCTATACGGCTATACTGGGACTAGTCTTCTCCATGCTAGTAGCATTTAAGGCCTTAAGATGTGGGTTCTATGCAGGTCCGGGGAGGTGGGGAGAAGGGGAGAGGGGAGAGGGGAAGAGAAGCAGGGGCAGAAAAGGCGAGGGAATTGGGGGAGATATGCATGATAGACCGATAACTGGTATTCCAAAGCATGATGTCGTTTTTCCCATCGGAGCTTCTTCCTGGTGCGCAATCTCTCCAATCTCTCCAATCTCTCCCCAACATCTTGAATTTCCCCTTTCGGTCAGGAAATCGGAAGTCCGGGGAAAATAAGCCACTTGTCGTATCGCGCGCTCACTCTTTCCGTCGTGAAGGCGCCCGGCCAAGGGGCGGGAAGATCTTGTTCGGCCGCGAGTCGTGGCGCGGGACGGTCCTTGGGATTCTTTGCCCCTGGTTCAGCCAACGAGGATCGAGAGCGCGAGCGAACTGAGAGAAGTGTGTGAAGTGTGTGAACGGCGGATGGTTTGTGGCCCTGACTCTCTTCAGGACGCCGCTCGACAACAGAAAGAACACCAACTCCCTCTCGCTCCGCTACATGCTACTCTGTACATTCTACATCTCACCACTCGCTCCATTTCCTGTCGCGCATCTCTTTTCTTCTCTTCTTCCATCAAGCGCAAATCTTCTCTCTTGTCGTCTCTTCTCATCCCGCCGCCCCTGCGTCGGCATCCATCTCCGTTCCGTTTCCCGTCTCTTCTCCTAATCGCAACCGCCCTCTCTTTTCTTGCGATTGAGCGTGCTCCGAAGCATCGCAGCGTTCACGCATCCAGACAACCTCATCGGCCATCTCTCCTTGCCTTATCGTCCTACGCTTCTACCTCCTGGCCGCCTAGTCTCCAACCTCCGACCCCGACCCCTCGCCATCCCTCCCTCTCGAAAAGTCGCAACCCGCGCAACAATCCTGCCATCCCTTCTCACCTCACCTCCGACACCGACATCCACAGCCGCGGGCCGTTATAGGAATGTAATTAGCCATCCACACCCCACCCCTCCGCCCCCTTCGCAATGTCGCTCAGCGGACTCGACTCGCCCGAGGTGGAGAGCGCCCTGCAGACGGTGCAGCTCGGCCGCACGGGCTGGTTTCTGCTCAAGTACAACTCGCGGGACAGCGTCGAGGTGCTGGGCCATGGCACCGGCGGGCTCGGCGAGATGCGCGAGGCGGCTGATGCGTATTACGACGCTGAGATGAGCCAGCGCAATCCGCTGTATGGAATGATCGACTTTCGCAGGAGAAAGGTGCTGGTTAAGTTGGTGCTTGAGGGGTCGTCGCGCTTGATGCAGGGTGGGTTGCCCTTGCGTTCCTTACGTCGAGTTCTTGAATGTTCCGTAGCTAACTTGTCCCAGCTCGTGTTCAGGTACATTGGACGTCTGTCGTCGCTCGCTTTCCCAACCACGAAACGGTCTTTGAGCCAACTGCCACCGCCCAATTGAACGAATCTGGGCTGACGGCGCACATTGAACTGCACTCGAGCCGCTCGTCGTCGAGTTCGGGCAAGAAGCCGGCCTTGGACGGCATCATCGAGGACGCAGAGGAAGTAGCGACGACAACCGCGGCCGCAGCGCCAGCAGCAACCATACACAAACGGGACGACTCAACGTCAACCTCCAAACCGTCCGAAACCACCCCAACACCCCCCACACCCACACCATCAAGTCCGGAAGCACTAGTCGCGCCACGCCCCAAGACCTCCGCCTCGCAAATGTCCGTCATGAACGGCAACATCCCCACCCTAGCCCCCGGCCTCTCCGCCGACTACGCCGCCTCCATCAACACCACCAACGACTACTACTTCGACTCCACCCGCCGCATATCCTCGCAAAGCGCGCGTCCCAGCACCGGCGACCTTTACAACTTCTACAAGCCTAAAGTCAAACTTGGGCCTAGGCCATCTATCGAGCGTCCCGGTCAATCGAATAATTCTGAATCGCGTCCCGTTGCTACTTTGCCGGCGAGACTGCGCGCCTCGCGTCCCCCGAAGTTATCTCCCTCGCGCCCCGAGTCGCGCGACTCCAGCATGACCATCCGCTCGCACTTCCCGCCCCCACCACCCATCCCCGAATCACCCACCTTCGGTCCGCGCCCCGGTTCGTCCTCGCAGAGCGTCAAATCGCTGCCTGCAACACTGCCAAAGTCGCCCGGCATGACGCCCGAAAAAGCACGCCTGATGAAGTTCCGCGAAATGTACAAGCAGCGCGAAGCCCTGGCGAAGAAGAAGCCCGTAACCCCGGTGCCAGAAATCGTGGACCCGGACCCCGAGCCCGAGCGCCTGGCGGACGATAATACGGATTCGGGCGTGGGGTTGGATGATGATGAGGATAAAGTGGAGACGGAGGGGTCTGCCGAGGCGCTACCCAAGTCCCTTCGCGGGGAGGGCGTGGCGAGTGAGGCGACTGACGGTGCGACAAACGGGTTTAAGGGAGCAAACGGGGAAGTGGGTTTCAACGGCGGAATTGCAGAGATTACAACGGCTTCACACCCGCATTCTGTTTCTGAAGCTAGCATGCCTGATAATATGGCGAGTACTGATGAGGAGAGCATTGCTGATCCGGCGACGCCGAGTACGGTTGTTGAGGTCAAGATCCATGAGCCTGTTAATGGGGTGGAGGAGGAGGAGGTCAATGGCGTCCACGGTGCCACGGAAACGGTTCCCAAAGCGAGCACGGAAACGACTCCCAGCGCCGCGGCGGACGGCGAGCCAACAAAAGACACCAACGCGAAGGACGCAAATTGCGCATCACCCACCGCCGCCGAGAGCCTCACGACCATCACCAACGGCTCCAGCGCCACCAACCCCGCCACCAACCACAGCACCACCAGCACCCCCACCGGCGACACAATCACCGTCTTCGACCTCCCCAACTCCTCCTCCGTCAGCATCATCGAGCCCCCCGCAAACCCCTCCCCATCCCACCCCGACGAAAAAGAAAAACGCACCGCGCTCGTCGCCCCTCTCGAGCTAATCGACTCGCACTCCGACGCCGACGCCGACGCCGACTACGACGACGACCTCCTCGACGAACTCCACGCCGCCGAAGTGCACGAAGCGAAATCAATGTCCGTGTCCAAATCCCCAATCACGCCTTTCTTTCCCCGCCGCACCAGCGCCCACAACGGCAGCATGCTCCCCACGGACAGGCCGCAATCCTCTTCCTCGCGCCCCACTACCCCGGCCCGCCTCGGGGACACAATGCGCCCCCCCTCCCCCACACCCAGCGCCCGCAGTGGGCGCTTCCCCGCGCGCCTCACCGTCGTCCCGCCCGAAGACGGGAACATAACCGTCAGCAAGCGCGTCAAGCCCAACGGCGGGATCGCAGCCAAAATCGCCGATTTGCAGCGGAGCTTTAGTCGCGGCTCCGTTGTCAGCCTCGCCCCTTCCCCGACAGGCGGAAAGTCGAACCTCGTTTCCGCGCGGACTACGGCGTTGGCGACTACCACCCCGCCGCGGAGCAGCTCGAATGGTATAGTGCCGGGGTTGCGGGCGCGCAGTTTCAGTCGCACGAGTTTTAGTTCACGTGAGACGTTGAGTCCGAGTCGGGAGACGAGTGCGAGTCCGAAGATGACGGCGAGGGATGCGCCGAGGGCGGAGTCGAGGAGTATTATCAACAGGATTAGCAGCTATAATCGCCTGCCGAAGATGGAGTCCATCAGCGTGACCGCAACGATTGTCCGCACGGACAAGGACAAGAAGCCTGCGCTTGCGCCGCCGGTCGATCCTGCGCCGATTGCGTTGCATGAGAGTCCGTTGACGATTAACCGCCGCCGCGCGCCGAGTCCGGGGCCTGCGCTGCCGGGGGCGGAGAAGGGCATTCATCACCGCACGAAGAGCTCTATTTCGCGGCTGAGCATGAAGAGCGCGAGTACGACGAGCCTTGCGCTTCCACAGAGTCCGGATGGACGGGAGGTGGCGCCGCGGGCGTCGCTTGAGAGTAGTTGGCGCAGTCTGGCGCGGCGGAGGAGTGAGAGTAAGAGTCCGAGTGCGCATGGTTTGCCGCGGAGTATGAGTAATAGCAGCCTGGATACGGCGGCGAGTGGGGAGTCGGGTACGGGGGCGGGGAAGAAGGTCAGCCGGGCGAGTCGGTTGATGAAGCGCATGAGTTCGAGTATTGCGTCGGTGAGCAGACTGCCGCTGGGCCCGTTGAGTCCGAATGCGGTTAAGGAGGAGGAGAGTGAACCCGCCGAAGAGGCGCTGAGTCCGCAGCGGCCGCCGGCGACGGATGTCGGGGATGTGGATGTGCAGTTTCCGGATACGTTGCTTTGGAAGAGGAGGTGGGTGGAGGTGGATGGGCAGGGGTTTTTGATGCTCAGGCCTTATGGGGGGAATGAGGTATGTCTCTTTTCCTATCCCTTTGTTTTGAGGGGGTGTGATTTGGGGGAGTGTGGATTGCTAATGGTGCATTCTGCAGCGCGCCAATGGCGTGACGAAGCGGTATCACCTCAACGAGTTCAATGCGCCGTTTGTGCCGGATTTGGAGAGGCAGGAGATGCCGAATAGTGAGTGTTTTTTCTGTTCCTGGGGTGTGAGTGGGGGAGCGGGGCTAATCTGGTGGGCTATTCTAGGTATTATTATGGATTTTAGGGATGGAAGGACGCTGCAGTGTGCGTGTCAGACGAGTGACGGCCAGAAGCTCGTGCTCCAGATACTGAGGGATTCGCATCGGGCGTGGTGTCAGCGGTAGGCGACTGGACCTATGGGCGGGAACGGTCCGCTGGGCCTCTCGCGCGTTTCTTTATCTTCGGTGGAGCTGCGGGTTAGGGACGGAGGGACCGGTTGGAGAGGCTTGAATGAACGAACGACACCAAAATCCGCTACAACACACTTTCTCTGCACCACGTTCCCCATACTACACCAACACGCACAATCACATCCACCCATCAATTTCTCATAAACAACACATTACGGTTCTCAAAGGAAGGGAGGGAGGATCTTTGCTTCAAATCGGCACTACATCTCCACAACGGGGGCCAAATACAGGTTCAGCATGGAAACGGGAGGGGAAGGGACTTTTTTACTTTTGCGAGGAGTTGAGCGTTACACGGGCGTGCGCTTTCTTGTAGGAATTTGAGAGGACGTCGTACATAGCCCCCCCCCCCCCCTCTGGGCAGATTTTGCCATTCTCTTTCGAATCCCAGGCGCGGCGGCACGGCATGGGTGGGGATGGGTGGGTTGTGTAATTGTAATATATGGATTGTAATCTGCTTGCCACCTTCATTGTGATGCCTATAATATCTTTTTTTTACTTTAGGACTTTAAGGCTCTCGGATAATATAGACCCACCATGGATCTGACTTTCACGTATTGTGTCGAGATATAGAACTGATCCCACGTGATAGCCGACGTCGTCCCAATCTTCAGGTTTCAGCGGATTGCCGACACACTTACGCACATGAATCAAAGCCACGAGCTTTCCTTTCCATGAGCAATGTCCAGCCTATGTGCGCAGCCGCCCGCTTCACTCCAACTGCAGAGACGTGGCCAACAAGATCGAAGGCAAGCAACCTTTGCGAGACGAGGTAGTGGCATGTACCGCAAAAGTGCTATGACCGTCGTGGTAAACCATCATCGTGACGTTAAGCAAGACGGTTTCCATGGCCAACAGCAGTCAATCCGATACCACAACGCCGATTCCGCGACACGATTATTGCGAGAACGACTTGGAGAGAGATAAATGGTGTCAGCTTCACACCAGCAAACGTTCATCGTCTACCGTTCAGCTTATGCATTCGAACGTCGTCAAGGCTGTGTAACCGGTACAGTTGTCGCGCTGACTCGATTCTGCCCCTTTGCTGGAAACCATGATGTTGCTGATGCTGCCTCATAAGGTATCCGAGGCCGGGGAATCATGTCGTAATAAACGATTCACCGTGATGCTGACCATGAACATGATATTGCTGTCCTGACGCCCCTGGTACCGAGACCATGATGTAATCGTGAAGAAGCGCGGGGGGGATGTCCCCGTTTGCAGGCAGTTCGTGATTATTGTCGGCGAAGGTGTCAGACATTCTGTTGACAGTTGCGCCGGGGACCGGAAATCTCAAACCCGCGGCAGAGCGTCAGGTGGGCTTGGAAAGCGGCCTCGCTCGGGATGGGGTAGCAGGCCGTGTCTTCGGTCGTGAATCTCATGCGGGGATTGGGAGCCGTGCAGGGCCCCGCCGTGTTCGAAGAAGTCGAAAACCGATGGGCCGATAGACGCCTTCTTCGTCCGGTATCTGAAGGAGGAGGTCAGCCATTATTCCTAAATCCGTCGTCAATCCGCTGGCTACTTTACTTTTTCCAGCCCCGAGTCTAAACGACCCAAATGCCCAGTGCATTGGCTGGGTGGTCATGAACACGTTTCTCGATCGAAGGTCACATTCGCGGATGAGATGGTGGTGGCTTGCAGGCGCGGAAAGAGCCACTCCAGCATTGTCCAAATCCTGGCCACGCGAGTGGCATCTTCCTCCTCGCCTTCCTTTTGGCCCATGGCGGATGGAATGATATGTGCGCACTCCAGTGGCTCCCACCGCTCGAGCGTATCTTCAGGGTGTTCTTCGTGCAGCTTTTAACCAGGCGTCGAATGAAATGCGCCCCCCACGACCATACGTGTAATCCGTCAGTGTGCCTCCTGGTTCATCGCATGGGCGAGTCGGCGGAGCGACGGCAAAAGGGACCTGGGCATATCAAGTTCGATGTGCCGGAGGTGGGAGAGGGGCGGGTGGAGCGGGTGCTTAGTGTGCAGCAAGTGGATCATTATACTCTTTTCCACGAGGTGTAGCTTCGGGGCTCCTTCGGCCGGCGAAGACGTCCAAAGGCGTGTTACTGCTCTACCACACGGATGTAGTAACGCTTGTCGATTGGTGGCTCCACCATTCCATCTACTTATATTGTTATGCGGACCCGGTCGAAGGGGGCGATTTGACGAGAGCCTCGCAAGCGCCTTAAGGGCATATTCCGGCAGAGGACGCTGTGTTTGCGTTTCATCTTCGTTGTTTTTGAAAAGACGAAACGAGGAGCTGAGCCTTGGGAAAATATACCGTCAGGTCAGAAGCGGTGGACGGGCGAGTGGGTGGCCTAGCGAGCTACGTGAAGTATTTCAAGGCCAACAAATGTGAGGACAAAGGTTCGTAGAGTGGCGGAGGAGACATGCGATAGTGGCCCATCTTTGTACTCCACAAATTCCAGAACATATTGGAAGTTGCGTGTCTGTCTTGGACGTTGGAAGCCACGGGCCACCCTTTGATGGTGGAAGCTATACGTATTAAAGTATCAATCTGTTGAGGTTGATGTTGGAGCGGGTAATGTTGCCAGCTAGCGGACAGACGCGCGCTTGGCATGCCCCAGTAGACCGGGGGCGGCATGCGCCTAATCGCGGCCCCACCCGCGGCTAAAACGCAGATATCAGATGCACGACACAACATCTTTACCCGCCCTGCACCTCGACCATGGCAAAACGCGACAAACAAGCCACCAAAGTCAAGGGCAAGCCTCGCGCCCTCGCCTCAACCTCCACTTCCAAACCCCCTCCTTCCTCAACAACAACAACCGCAACCACCACGGCCCCCATCGCTCCTGCTCCCCCGCCCTTCCCCGCTCTACCATTGGAAACACACCAAGCACTCCTCGCCCTCGTGCGCGAAACGTTCAACGCGCGGTTCAATGGCGCGCTAGCGGAGGATATTCAATCTGTTAAAGCGGCTCTGTTTAAGCGGGATTTTGAGGGTGCGTTTGGGACGGAAGAGGGACGAGAAGCGTATGTCGTGCGCTGGAGTGCAGGGCGCGCGGGCTGCTATGCGGGTATCTTCGCAGAGGCCGTGCGCGGGGCGGTGGGGAGGAGGATAGGAGCTGGAAGGGGAGGAGGTGGAGAGGATGGGAAGGAGGGTGTGAGGGTTGTGTGTGTGGGAGGTGGGGCCGGAGCGGAGCTTCTGGGCTTGGTGGGCGCGGTGAGGATGCTGAAGGAGGGGAGAGGGTTGGATTGCAAGGTCACGGTTGTGCTGGTTGATGTTGCGGACTGGGGGGCGTGTGTGGAGCGGTTGGCTGGGGCGCTGGGGGACGAGGTCGCGGTGGAGTTTGTGCGAAGGGATGTGCTCTCCTTGAGGAGCGAAGAAGTGGGGAATCTGGTCCGGGGCGCGGATTTGATCACCGTTATGTTCACGCTGGGGGAGATGTATGCCGCTAGTGTGCCGGATACGCAAGGGTTTCTGGCGGCGGTGGGGGAGGGGTTGAGTCCGGGCGCTGGGGTGCTGGTTGTGGATTCTGCGGGGAGTTATGGGGAGGTTGAGATTGGAGAGAAGGGGAGGAGATATCCGCTGGGCTGGCTTGTGGATTGGACGTTTATGCGTGAGGGCGGGGGGTGGGAGAAGGGGTGGGGGATTGAGGGGCGGTGGTGGAGGGCTCCTGAGGGGTTGAGATACCCGTTGGTGGTGGAGAATATGCGGTATCAGGGGTGGTTGTATTGGAGGGACTGATGTGGGGTTGGATGGACGGGACATAAAAGTGCTTTTCGGGGCTGGATGGACGGGGTTTGCATGGGAGATGGGGTCTGGGTAATAACTGGGCCTTGGATGTTCTGTGATGAATGGGTTCAGAATGTATGCTGTATCTCTGACTAGAGCTAGTCGTGGAAGTCCATGAGCAAGTGGGCCTGAGGATGGGAGCGTCGCGGCAGCCCCTATGCGAAATCGAGTACATGATGGAAAGTGAAATGAGAGACGAGGAACAAGAGAAGGTGAGCGGCGGGACGACTTACATCCAGATACAGTGCTTGCCACGTATGCTCCTTCTACGCTCACCCAGTGCTCCTTCCAGTCTGCCCTTTGTCACTTCCTCAGACGAATATGCTCCTTTCAGGATACCAATGCCCCTTCCTTAGTTCATATCACCTGATATGGCCGTCTTCACGGACCGGCCGAGTGCGACTGGACAAGCCGGGGCCCTAAACACCGACATATTCGGTTTCACGGCTTCGGCACCGGGAGCAAGTGGATCAAGCTTACCCGTTGCTAGGCGGTTACCCGTCGTTCGCAAAGTCCAACGGCGGCCATAACAAATTACTGGGTAGCCAGCCGAATCGGCCCACCCTCATCCTGGACCCACCAAGCGCAATTTGACAAAGTCTGGACCCTCGATGACGACACATCTTCTGTTTTACAGACTCAATAATAGGAGCAGATTGACCACAAACCCAGCCAGGTGAAAAGCACGCAGTCCGTCAGTATCGGTTGTACGAACAAGTCAACTTAAGGTTGCTCGTTGCCGGGTAGCTACACGTGGAAGAAGCGGCCATGACTACCGGGTAGTTCAGGACCAGGGGACACGCCAAAAACTTGCGGTGTCCATGCCTGGGCATTTTTGCATGTCATGGCGGCCATGACTTTATCAGGTGGCCTTGGACGAATCGGAACATTCTTCCCCAGCTCACAAGCGCGCACAAGCGCAGATAAGCGCGGAGAGCCTGCGCTAAACAGCCGGGGGGCATGAAACGGTCAGCGCAAAGGACATGCCCAGGATTGGCCACCCTGTGCAGTGTGCAGAGTTTGCATTCCAGGGCATTTCGCTCGCAGACAATGATGGGGCAGCGCATGCGCTGGAGTCGTTCGAGGATCAACAGTGCCTAATGACTTGGGCGAGGAGTGGGCGGCGTTGCCAACGAAGATGTGAGGTGGTGGATGGCGATGCGGGCGGTGCGGGCGATGCTGCACGGCGGAGCAAGGGGCGGGAGCCAATCCGATTGCGTGCAAGTGGCACTTGGGGGGAGGGGGAGTGGTGGTGGTGATGCGCTGTCGAGACGAAGTTTTTTGGCGATTGACTACGTAGTTCGGGGCACGAGGGGGATGTCTTAAGCTGCTGCTTCTGTTTTGTTGTGTTGATAGCCAGCTGCTGCAGCAATTCACCCCATCTCACGAGAGTCGTTGTTGCCGTTGTGCCCACCGACGAACTGATTACTCCAGCAACAGAGAGATAGAGGGTGAGTGAAGAAAAGAAAGAGTGGCAGAAACAAAGAGAGAAGTGACTGACGCAGAGAGCCGCGCGCGCCGAGCAACCACACGCTCCACCACCGCCGGGCACCCACCCACCCCCGTCCCTAACCAAACGTCGAATCGTCCTCAGCTGCAGCTCCCAAGCCACAACACCCACCCACCACCCAACAAACCCCCATCCATCATCCAAACGTCACCATCGTCAACGAGAACCCGTTCGCACCTCACTAACATCATTGACCTCGTGTTTCAAGCATCTTCTTTGTTTCGCACTAGCTCAGAGCGCTGCACCGGCCCTGCGCCGCGGAGGTCGTCATGGCTTTCTGTCGGAGGCTGTTTGGCTGTTGCGGATGCGGCGGTTGGTTTTTCGTGCCTGTTTGACAGGCACACAGTTAATGGTTGCTAGGTCGCTCCAAGGACAGCCTCTATGAACCGGGTGGGTAGCTCGCGGCGGAGAGGAAGCGGAAGAAACTGACGGGTGCTAGTGCTGCAGGACTCGGAGCGGGATGCCGTGTCTGACTTGCTCGGTATGTCGACTCTGACGTTTTGCAACTCTTTAAGATGCTAACCACTCGCAGGATACCTCGAACACGTGGGTTTCCTGTACCCTTCTGCCTTCCCTCCATTTTGCTAACCGCCTAGCGCGCGGAAACCGACTTCTTCTCTGGGCCGGCCCTCGAGGCGCTCACAACCCTCGTATACTCAGACAATGTGGACCTGCAGCGGAGCGCGAGTCTGACGTTCGCCGAGATCACGGAGCGCGGTATGATACTCTACACTTATACTGGGGCAAGACTAATGGGCAAGATGTGCGTGAGGTCGGCCGTGACACCCTTGACCCTATCCTCTTCCTGCTGCAAAATGCCGACACCGAGGTGCAGCGTGCGGCTAGCGCGGCGCTGGGAAACTTGGCCGTCAACGGTACGTCCGCCTACTGACGTCAGGGTCCAGCTAACACCCCGTAGCAGAGAACAAGGTGAAGATCGTTGAGCTCGGCGGGCTCATCCCCCTCATCAAGCAGATGAACAGCATCAATGTCGAGGTGCAGTGCAACGCCGTCGGCTGCATCACCAACCTCGCGACGCACGAAGAGAACAAGGCCAAGATTGCAAAGTCCGGCGCACTGGGCCCGCTTACGCGCCTTGCAAAGAGCAAAGACATGCGGGTGCAGCGCAACGCGACGGGCGCATTGCTAAACATGACGCACTCGGGTGGGTATCCCACACTCTGCGTAGCTTTTGGCTCTAACCCTTTCCCCTCAGACGAAAATCGGCAGCAGCTCGTCAGCGCCGGCGCCATCCCCGTACTGGTACAGCTCCTCGGCTCATCCGATGTCGACGTGCAGTACTACTGCACGACGGCGCTGAGCAACATCGCCGTCGACGCCACGAACCGCAAGAAGCTGGCCGCGACGGAGCCGCGCCTCGTACAGGCCCTCGTCAAGCTAATGGAGTCCCAGGCTCCGAAGGTGCAGTGCCAGGCCGCCCTCGCGCTGCGCAACCTCGCGTCCGATGAGCGCTATCAGCTCGACATTGTGCGCTCGCACGGCTTGCCCCCGCTGCTCAAGCTGCTGAAGTCGACCTACCTGCCCCTCATCCTCTCGGCCGTGGCCTGCATCCGCAACATCAGCATTCATCCGGCGAACGAGTCGCCGATCATCGAGGCTGGCTTCTTGACGCCGCTCGTTGATCTGCTCGGCAGCACCGACAATGAGGAAATCCAGTGCCACGCTATTAGTACGCTGCGCAACCTCGCTGCCTCGAGCGACAAGAACAAGGAGCTGGTTCTGCAGGCCGGCGCTGTGAATAAGTGCAACGAGCTTGTGCTGCATGTGCCTCTCAGCGTGCAGAGCGAGATGACGGCTGCCATTGCCGTCCTCGCGCTCAGCGACGAGCTCAAGCCGCGCCTGCTCGACCTCGGCGTGTTCGACGTACTCATCCCGCTCACGGAGTCAGAGAGTGTCGAAGTGCAGGGCAATAGCGCCGCGGCGCTCGGGAATCTCAGCTCGAAAGGTAGGTCCCGTGCCTAGCACCTACCCGCATGGTACATCTCGTAAATGCCAATACTAACAACCCCAGTTGCGGATTACTCCCTCTTCCTGCAGAAGTGGACGGAGCCGCGCGGCGGTGTCCACGGGTACTTGACGCGCTTTTTGGAGAGCGAGGATGCTACCTTCCAGCACATTGCTATCTGGACGCTGCTGCAGCTGCTCGAGAGCGGGGATGAGCGGCTTGTAGGCCGTATTCGCGACAGTGAGGGGATTGTAGGTATGGTGAGGCGGATTGCAGAGAAGGCGGTTAGTGTAGAGGGGGATGGGGCAGGGGAGGAGGAAGATGAGGGAGATGGTGAGGTTGTGGGTCTGGCGCGCCGGTGTCTGGAGTTGTTGGGTCTGGGGGGCGGGCAGAGTCAGAAGGGGCTTGTTGATGGGTAGTTTTTTCGTCCGACGTAGGTGTAGTGTAGGGGAGCGTAGGGAATGGTTCCGGTTGTTGTTCCTTGGGGGCGTTTCGGCGTGTTCTTCGGCCTGATTCTGAGGCAAGAGTGGGGGTTTGAGGTATTCCCAGGGCTTGGCTGGAGGGTATGGTGAGCCCGTTTTTGGGCGCATCTGAGTGAACTTTGGGGGCCCTTTGTAGGATGCGCAAGCTGTTGTTAGGCGAGCTGGCTGGGTGTGGGGCTTGTACTGAGTTAATCGATACCATGGTGATTTTTTGGGGTCGTGCGGATGTATTTCTGGGAGCTGTGTGAGGGAGGGTAGGGGTGGGCTGAGGAGGTGGTGAACTTCGTGAGTGAGTATGCATACTGTACATGGGAGAGAGCTCGTGAGACTGACGTCCTGCTCCAGTCATATCATTTGCTCCCATTTCCCCGCTCATGCGGACACCGCGTGCTCGGGTCCGGCATGGAGTACCGGCACGCGATGGTAGCCTCGCGAACGACGCGCACTACCCACCGCGGCGCTACGCTACGCGCTCATGCTTTCCCCTGGATGTGAGCGGGCTGAACGAGGACTTCGCAACTTCGGCCCGACTCCGCGATCCGGGCTGGTCACTTTCTTAAGAATGTCCGACACATTCGATGCCGCTGCTTTCTAAGTACTCTCTGCAGGTGCACAGCTCCGCGGCTCCGTAAGGTTCAAAAATGTCTGCTGGGACTGCGTTGTCACTCTCAGAAGTCATGTATCGTCATCATTTACTCCGGCTCAGCGCAATGCTTTGCCTTTTGGGGCGAAGCAGTCGGGTCATGATTGGGCATCGTCGAGTCACCGGGTCACTAGTATCACTAGCATACTGGGTCTAAGTTTGTTAGTATCGCACCTTTTCTTTTCTATTTTCTCGCACCTTATAGTCTGCTCTCTATCCATAACTCCTTGCGCCGTCAATCCGCTTTCCCGTCCTCGCCCCTCGTCCGCTTCGGAATCGCCTCGGTCAGTTCAGTCGGCTTTTCAATCTTCGGGTTCTTCCCCGCCGTCCTCGCGCTTGCACTTCTCGGGCCGAGCTCTAACCGGGAGGCTGAAGCTGTGAGTCGCACCCCTCGAGGCCAAAAACTCGGCTTCGCCCATCCGGCCCAGCCTCACCTCGATCTTCTTACGCTTCGCACTTGGCTCGCTCGGCTCCTGATCCTGCGGATCATTCACCGCCATCCAAGTACTCTGGCGCTTCAGCCCAGGGCCCGTGTCTGCGCCGGGGCGCTTCAAACCGGGACCCGTGTCCGCACCAGCGCGCCCTCTAATCGGAAGGACGAACTTGTGACCGGCACCTTGTGCGGTGAGAAATTCAGCCTCGTTCGGCGGGGCTCCGCTTGGCCGCTCTGGCTCCTCGGTACCCAAATTCAGGTCCATCAGGCGGCCTGGCATCTGCTCTAGTATCGCAGGGATAATCTGCCTCCTGTGCTGCAGACTCAGCTCCGCAAAGCGTTCCTGGCTCTGGCGGATCTTGGCCTCCAACCGCTCGTTCGTCTGCTTTGTTAGTTCCTTCTCCTTCTCGACTTCGAACGCCCACGCCGCGGCCCACTCGTCCTTCGTGCGCTGGCACCCCTCGCAAATACCCAGTACCTCGGTGTCGACCCAGCCGAGCCCCGTGCCGTCTTCCTCGCCGTTCATATCGGCGAGATGGGTGCGCCACTCGGCCCAGCTGGTGAGGGGGAGCTTGGTGCATGCATCGCCGTAGAGACAAGCGCGGGCCCATTCGCGGAAGATCACGAAGCACTCCCGCGGGGCCTCGATCTGCGCGTCGGACTCGGCTTCGGCTTCTTGTGCCTCGAGCCACGGATCAGGCCCCGTTTCGAGCCGAGTCGAGTCGATGAGCGCATCGACTTTCTCTTGCATCTGCGCTTCCCAGATTATGCGGCAGTTCGTGCACATGCCCTCCACTTCCGTGTCGGCGAAGGCGATGCCGTTGGGATCAATTGTGTACTCGAAATCGGCGGGGTAAGGGACCCAGACGCTGTGGGTGCGGAAGGGGCGGTTTGCGCAACCGGGGCGGTTTAGACACCCGGTCAGCCACTCCCGAATGACCATGTATCTACCCATCTTTGCAGGTAAGTTCGATGCTTCATTGCTTTGGAGCGGGGGAGAATGCTTCAATTGCTTTGGAGCGGAGGGGGGCCTGCTTCAATTTCTTGGAGCCTGCAGGGGATGCTCCAGTTTCTTGGAGCCTGCGGGGAATGCTCCAATTTCTTGGAGCTGCTTGAGGGAGGGAAGATTAGAGCAGCGAGCGTCGCTTATAAGGTGGTGTTGCGGTCTGGGGAGTGAGCGACGATGTCGGCTTGAGCTCATGTGTGAGGGACCGTCCATGCTTGTGTTTCGCTGCGTTCGGGCTGTGATTTTGTTGTAAAGTATGTGGTATCTTCTGGGACTCTGGGCTGCGCAAGTGTGATCTTTGATGCTCCGGCTTCGATTGGTCTCGTGGCAGGCGCCGCCTTTCCGGGGCTTGGGTTGGAGACGCACACCAACCGGGCGGTACTTTTTGTAATGTCCGGGGGTTAGCACATGAAGCCGCAGAGAGTTTTAAGGAGTAATTCCCGATACTTTATGCCCAATTGAGCAACAGTCAGCTGAGAATGGTGCCCGATCAAGCGGTATCAGATACCACGTGAGGAAGTCTCGCCCAATAAATGGCACCGGGCACATATCTGAGCAAGACGTTCAGCGGAATGGATAGTGATTCCACCCGCCAGATGACCCAAAATGCTGTCGGCCTCATCGGTCTTCAATGCGGAATTTCACTATTTAGGGGCTGTGGCTCGAGTTCGTCAAGGGGTGATCCGCATCACTGAGGTATAATCAATATCACAAGCTAGAAGTCAAAAGTAAAATGCAGAGGCTACCAGGCGGGGCTGCCCACGACTTTTCCACCCAGCCCTTGATCCATTTTTCCTCCGATAATGCGACCCGTCGCTAGCGATTTCGCCTGCTTCACCAGCACCTTTGAGATTCTCGGCTTTGCGGCGACCCGTCCGAGAGCCGATGTGCTGCGTACTGCATATATTCGCCTTGCCTAATCTTGCGTTTCACTCTCTTGAATCTGGCACGTTTCATACGCTTCTGTTGCTGTTGAGGTCAAGCTGTCCGGGCGACCGCAAGACAATGGGCCAAACGAAAGCACGAGAGCCTCCCTAAAGATCTTATGACATTGCCTAAGGTCTTACGGGCATGCCTTATCCAAGGCTTTTTTAGCGTCCACCCGGCAGCCTGTCACGGGTATAAGTACCGGAAATTTTCTTGATGGACTTGACACATTAGTTCTACAGCACAGTCACTCCAAAGTTCACTTCACCAGCTGCAGTGCAAGTAGGTATGTTTCTTCTTGATATTTATTCCCTATTAAAGAGTAGTCTAACTCCGTTAGTCAAACGCCTTAGCATGCCACGGGCTTGACCGATCACGTCTACCGCGCCCTCGGCCGCCGTAAAAGGAAGATTCCGGAGCTGCGCAACGAACCTGCCTCTGGCCACCCCCCTGTTGCGGTCGACTCTCCTCATCAAGATGTCATCTCCCCTTACTGGCCTTACCATAGGCCTATCCTTCGCCTTCATGTAAAACGGGCGCTTTCTCGTCGAAACGCCGGACCCGGTCCTGCCGCTGGAGGCGCCGAAACTTGAGCTCTCACCCTCGATGCTGTCTATCGTTGCGGGAGACCTGGTCCAGCAGGGGTTGGCTCTTATGCTTTTAACTTGGCCTCGAGGTTGTCGATCCCGTCGCTGGGCTCCGTCCAGCCACTGGTGGCTACCGTGGAGACCGCAAGAGCCTTCATCCTAGCCTCATGAACGCATAGCGGGATAGTTTTTGGGTCAAAGAGTGAGGTGGGGGGGGGAGCAGGGGGGGGGGGGGGGGGAGGGGGAAGGGCGAAGGTTGACCTGGTGGGAGGTATTGGGTCAAACATGGACCTTGAGCCAGGTACTGGGGCAATGCTTAAGCTGGCGTCAGGCATTGGGATATCAAAACCCTCCCCGTCAACCGAAAGGCTCCTCATCCTAGTGGTGATATCACCCAACCCGAAGCGTGAGCTGGCACTAGGTATTGGGGGAAAACTCACCTTGTCCATCGAAGGCCATCCATGCAAGCCCCCATCTCGATCTCTTCCCGGAGGAGTCTGATCTCCGTTTCATACTTCTGCAGGGCCATGCAAATCTTGACATTTCGGCCCTGCGCAGCCTTCCTGGAAAGAGCTCTCTCGGAGGTCAAGCTTCTCGACTGGGCAAGAGCCTCCTCGTATAATATCTGCGCCCTAGTTTCCCTGGTGCGGTCTTCAACCGTTATAAGTGAAGCCACGATCTTGGGCAATTCAACTTCGTCCTTCTCGTTGACAGTGAGGCGCGTCATTGCGAGCTCGGCGTTTGCGAGAGAGTGGTTATCTTTGATAGTTTTCAGTTTGTCCTGAAGCATCTTCAGCGGAAACCAATTGCTAGACCCTTTTGCCTTTAGGTCCTTGATTTCCGACTCGATCTCCTCGGTGGCAATATCCCACCAGATAGCAGCAAGCTTCGCGTTAAGCTGCTCTTGCGCAAAGCCGGAGCCTCTCGTTGGAAAAGCCATGGTAGGTGAGGTCTGAGAATTCTGCGAAAAGTTAATGGTTCAACTAGAAGCCAGGCGGCGATAAGACGTAAAATGAGTTGAGATGGGAGGATTCCAGTTTATTTACTCATCGTCATTGTGACGGAGGGTGATTCCTGTTGTCACTTTGTGTCTGTTGGAGTTCACTACTATGCTGTCATTGCCACAGCTTTATTACCTTTTGCTGACTAGACTTCACACCTTTGTTAACTTCTGCTGACCAGGTTTCACACCTTTACTCCTTTATTTCACAACTCAAAGCCTCGACCACTCGTCGCCTTTGTACCGTGCAACACGCCCCACACTTCGGACCGAGCCGGCGCACGTGGCTCAGATCTGCAAGGGGAGTGCTGGACTGACTTTGTGGCCTCCGTACCGCATGCTTGTTGAGTGCATATGCACCGGCACCTGCAGTACAGCCACCGAGCAAAGCCTATTCTAACGTCAAATAAGATTAGACCAACTGTTGACACCGAATCTTAAAGAAGTTCTAGCTGCATCTATGAAGTCGGTTAACTGAGCATGCAGCACGTTGAAACTAGCATCATACGCGTCAGTGGCGACTTTGGACACTCTGCGCTGACTGTACGTAGCATCTGGCCATTATTGCATTCGAATACATCTCCTGGATCGCCGATGGACTCAACCTCTGTGCGGCAGGAATGAACAGTACCACTTCCTCATAGCATGTCCTTTCCGTTCTCACAGCTGTCCATCCGTGCTGGGCTATGGTCACTTTCATCACATCACATTGCACGGCTGATCCGGGAGAATGCAAAACTGCCGGGTGTTAATTGAATTCCTGTTAATCCGGTCAGCAGATTATGGGCTGTCCAGTTATATATCCCAGTCCGAATCTGTCATAAGGGCATCGACGGGCCCCCACGTAGGCATCGACGGCCCCCCACGTAGGCATCGTGGGTGCAACCATGGGCTCCATAGTGAGTGCAACCACGGGCTCCATCGGGGGTGCAGCCACGGGCTCCGTCGTGGATATAACCTCGGTCCGTATCATGTCTGCAAACCTGACTCTTTTCGTGGGTGCCATCCTGTCTAGTTTCGCGGATGCAGCTTTGTACGCAGCCGACTCCACGGGTGTGCAGCTAGACCCCTCGAGCGGCGCAGCCTCCCACAGCTCCATGGGCTCGCAGCCATAGTCGTCGAGGCTCGCAAGCACCGGGTGGTCCACCTCCATGGGCAGGCAGCCATACTCGTTGAGATCCGCATATCCAGGTCTGTCCAACTCCATGCACAGACAACCATACTGGTCGAGATCCGCAAACTCAGGTCTGTCCACCTCCATGGGCAAGCAGCCATGCTCGTCGAGATCCGCAAATCCGGGTATGTCTAACTCCATGGGCGGACACCACTGGTTGTAAAACTCTCTCCAGTGAACCCGCTCATACCAGGCCCCAAACATTGGGTGCTTCAACTGAGGGGCCCTAGTGAGTCTGCGGTCAATTGCCCTCAAAAGATCCGAGTTTGTGACGCAAGTATTGCAGAGGCGCACTTGAGAAGGAGTTCTTGCGCACCTCCACGCCTTCCGGCTTCCAACGTACTTACCCGGTCTCTTAACGATGCTGCGCGGAGGGGAGACATCCCGGATCGATATCACCTTCTCTGAAGGCTTCTTCGTGACCAGAGGACGTTCGATTTCCTTCGTCTTCTTTGTGGGCGCTTTTTTCTTTGGCTTGAAGGTGGGCGCCTTATTCTTCGGCTTCCTGGTGGGCCACTTTCCTTCGCCGTCAAGTGTCAAACTCCCCGCTGCCCACACCAACTCGTTGTCCCTGAACCAATTAGCGAGCAGAGAAATTCCTCCGTTGAGCTCTTGCTTAATGCACATTGTGTTGAAATGGATTGCTGTTTGTATAATATCGTAATTGTTGTGGGATGGCGACAGAGTCGTAAAGGCTGTTACTGATGGTCGATGTATATTGTTGATGTGAGTACTGGTTGAGGTGGACGATGGTGATTCGATAATGGGACGGTGTATGGAACGAGATTGTGACTGAAGCTAACGGCGGGCATGGTCGTAATATGTTGGCATGACTGTGACACGTGAGCATAGTAGTGATAGAAGAAGTGAGTGGGATAGCAACAAGTAGTCGAAAGAGTGACAGGCGGGCCTGGTAGTGACTGGGGCGCATGATAGTTATAAGTGAGCATTGTAGAGACCAGTGAATCCAATAGTAAGACTGGGGTGGCGGTCTTTGTCGACCACTGTATCGGTACAATGGTACACTCGGATTTCAAAATTTGTGATTATTCTGCTACCTTCCAAGAGATTTGCAATGGCGGCCATGGCGAGAACACGAAGCCGTTACGTTGATTAGATGAAGCATGCCCATGGACATCGAATACACTAGGTGATATCGAGGGGGAAAGCCAGCTAGTCTTGGAGGACAAAGCGGTATAGTGTTTTTTAACAGTGGTACACGGGTGTGGCAGACACATTGAGATATTCTGAAGATGGGAAACGGCATTGTCAGTTTACTTTGCTGCGTTTCGCTTCCCGACCGAGCTGTCGGCCTCGCGCCCTATGCTCCGCCTTGAACACCTGCTAGATTTGGTTCATGTATCACATCACATCACATTTTTCTGATCGTGACCCGAACTCTTTTTTTGCTTTCTATGACCGTTTTTATAACCCTCTAAACTCGCTCAGCATTACTCGCCCGGCGAAGATCACCAGCCACAGCCACAGCAGAGCCACTCCCCCCCAGGATCACTAGCGTAATATCCTCCGACGGATCCTCTTTAGCCTCTTCCTCTTCGGACTCAACGGCGTCATCATCAGCCCCACAGGCTTCGTCGGCCTCTCCCTGCCCCTCGGGCTCAGTGATCGTACGCCGAGGCGCCGTCAAACGCCTGCGCGGACGCTCCGGCCTCAAGTACTACTAGGGGTAGAACTCTCCGAAGAACCGTGACTCTCCGTAGCCGGCGGGCTACTATTAGTTGCAGCCCAAATCTCCAGCTGGAGTATAACAATCTCCATCTCAAGCGCCACCAGCTGATCTCTCTCCATCCTTTCCATAGCGACGATGGCAGGATCTTTCAGCCTCCAGTCAACTTCTCCCTGCTCCACCATCGCTAAACGCCTCCACCCCAAGATGTTGTTCCTCAGCTGCATTGTCGCAGCATAGGCAGATACAAGATCGGCGGAGCGGACGTCGCCCAGTGACCGTCTCAAGGCCCAAAGCGAGGCCCATAAGAGGGCCTGGCCTTGAAGGCGCTCATCGATAACATCCATGGCCGAATTGAAAGCGGAGTCTGACAAGATTGCGGACGTTGCGGATTCTGCGTTCTTGGAAGAGTGGTTGATCCGAACTGCGATGGGGGTTTGATGCGGTCCGAGAAGGTGTGTGGGTTGGGAAGAGGGAGAGGGCGGGCCATTTAAAGGGGATACGGATGGAGGGTAGTGAGCTGTATAGGTGGTTTGAGAAGTCCAGAAGACGCGACGGATGGGGGGCGTGAGCCATGGAGGGAGATTTGCGAGGTGCTGTGTATACATCGTGAGCGTTAGGGATCACTCTTCGTTCGAGCACCGCTGTTCCTTTCCTCGATTCATGATTAAAGGCCGCTTGAAAAAAATTTGGCCACTATATCTGGACGTGTGTACGGACGATGACGGTGACGACCATTTCGCCATAGCCCTGGATAATCCCAGTCGGTATCATGGCCATTGGAAAATGGCTTCAAGACGCCTTGACGGTAGCCGGTATAAGATGCATGAGAACATTTGAAGGTGGAGCTTTTATTGAGTGGGAGTCGACCTTCGCGGCTAGCTAGCGGGCGGCAACTAGATCAGTGTTAGGTGAGCACATGGGACAGACCAGCCTCACAGAGAAAGCAGAACAGTGAAGACAAAGAACATCAGACATTCCCTTTATTCCCGTGACAACAAAGATCCACAGATCTCAGCCACAGCGGATCTACCCGCAGCACCCCTGCATTCTCACATGTGGAGGAAAATCAAGCTACGAAACCGTGTGCCATGGAAACAAGCCAAACCACTGACGTCAGTCTAGATGTCTTAGCAAGCTGACAAGGTATATATTCCTAGATGAATTCTACAGGGACTTCAGCCAATAGGCTTTTATATACTCCGTACTCCAACAACATGCGAGGATCCGTCAACACCAGGGAACCCCTGCAGTCAGCCTTGCGGCATCCCAGCCTCGGGCACAGTTATATCACCAACGTCACTGCGTTCTCACCTCTGAAAAGGTTACAAACCCAGAAATCTTATTCCGTCTAAATTAGCGCCTACTTACCATCTCTATTAGGTCCTGAGGGCAGTATCTCAGATGCGCAGGCCGGTCAGCATATCTTCGAGATCGTTGATCTCGTTGCTGGCCGCCATCACCCTCGCATGCTGCTGAGCCGCCTCGACCGCATCTCCCTCTCGATTGCGCAGGCGCCCCTCAAGCTGCTTCTTCCGCAACTTGATGAACATGCGCGCCTGCCATATCTTATAGTTGAGGTCCGCCATGTATTTACGGGCCTCAACCATCTTCACTGTCGGGGGCTTACCCGCAGCGGCTTCCCGCGAGATGTCCAGCATCTCGATCTGGAAGGCAACCAGTTCCGCGCGCTGCTCGGCAATGCGGGTTTCCAGGTTCTCAATGGACTTCTGGGGGCTTTCGACGGAATTGCAGGCTCCCATCGTGGTGAATATGGCAGCAGGCGTGTGGATGGTATCGGTTCTAAGGGGTTCATCGGCCGTTTATACCTTGGAAGCAGAAATGGCGTGATTGGGGTACTGAGCGCATGTGATCGCGGTGGGATGGGAGGTGTGAGGATGGCGGCGAATAAAGTGAGTAGGGTATCTAATCAGATTACATCGGTATGGACGGATCTCCAATGACGCACCTGAACCGCGGTCCAGACAGCCCGAGTGATTGTTGCCCAACTGAAAGGCTATGGTACAAACACGTCCAAGAGCCGATGGAAAGCGTCATGCCAACCCCCATTGCCTATGAGTATTATTTTAGCTCCGTGGGAGGTGAACAGGCAGGACCAAACGTAAAACATGGCTAGTTAACTTGATCTCAAAGATTCCCGGCTTTATTCAATGTAGCAGGCTGCTCGCCAAAATTTTATCTTGGTATAGCTGATGCTGCTGCTTTTCAATGTAGGCTCTGGAGGGCACGCGATGGGAAGAAGTGTCGCGCACAACCTTGAGCGCGCCGCTTCCAAAAATAGACCCCCAGCTACACGGTGACAATGCGACAACAACGAGCGATAGATAAATGCAAAACTCGGTTTGTAGATACACTTAGATGCTGAGACCACGGCTGACAAGTCTATTAAATTCCTTTGCGCTGTTGCAAGCTGATATTTATTCTAAGCTCTGTATGTGACGCCTTTTCCTTCCACCTCATACTTGGGCCAATTAGGGGACGGTCTGACGAGGCCCAGGCGTACGGGTATACCCGGCCATAGCGGGCCGTCCCGACGCGATCCCGGCGATCTGATTGAATCCTGCACATCATCAACGTCACTGCATTCTGACGCCGCAAATATGTTCCTGATCCATGATTTCATTCAATTCGATTCAAACCTAACTCTCTCTTGTCACCAGGCCTCCTAGCCACTGTTGAGTCCTTAAGACCGTAAGGACAAGTCCGGCTGGCGCGCAAAGAGCCATCGACGCCTGAGCCATCAGAGTTGGGACAGGGAAGGTCCAATAATTTCTCCCAGAGTTGTTCCTGCTCGCTAACGGCCGCTCTACACCTCGCTGCCTCGGCCGTTTCTATGTTTTTGAGGGCGATGTTATCGACCAGCTCATCCTCGTAGACCCAAAGGAGCACGCGCGTGGTCTTCAATGAGTCGGCCATTTCGGATTTGAGTCTCCTGAGCGTCATGTGTTGCGCCATAATCCGCAACTGACCCACGGTCCACGGTAGGTTCTTCGCAGAGACGGCTGTAATGCTGTTCATAAACTTCTCCTTGCGAACAACTTGGGGCCGGATTTTGGCCAGGAAACTCTTGAGATTCTCAACGGCTTTATCGAGGCTCTCAATGCTCCCGGCATAATCGTTGGCTTCCATTGCGGCGCTCCGAAAAAAAGGTGAGGATGGATTCCATCGTGGCGTTTGGAAGAGAGGTGATGATGGAAGCCCAATGCGGGGGTGTTACCTGCCTTATATGTCAGATGCGTGGAAAATGTGATTTCGGGTATGGGTACTTGCGAGTACGGCGCGAAAGTAATCAAGCGGTGAGCCCTTGTGGGTGCGGTAAAATGAGGATATGAAGATGGCGGGGAGGAAAGTGAGCAGTGTGCCCAATGAAATCAAATCCGACTGAGCGGAGCCAACGGGCTCTGGAGAAGATCTTGGTCAATGAGCTTCAACTGTCTCCATTCACGCCATTACACCACCATACGTAGCAGTTTTGGCGTACAGTGGCATTGCCAAGCTTGAGGACGATAGGAATGATGGAACGATTGGAAGGATAGGACGACGCGACGACAAGACAACTGATGGAAGTGAATGCTCTAAGGAATGCGACGGCAAGTAGGCAAACCGAAGATTGAAGTAAACACAGAGAGGAGAAGAGAGTCAGAGACTCTTGAGAGTAAATAAACAATGCCGAGTATCCTCTTTTGCTCCCTTCCTTCTGTCATGTGCTGATTACATCATGTCCCTTAATATGCTCCTTCCTGGAACAACAATGCTCCATCCATCTACATCCACGGTGCAACGAGAACGATGGGACGACAGGGACGATGGGATGACATGGTCAATAGGAGACCGATAAGCCCCAGGTCCCGAACTGGTGCTAAAGTTTAGCTCTCAACACGTTTACTTAAACAGTCGGAGGAAGTCCGCCCACTTACCAGCCGACTAGCAGACGGTCCGATGAGAACCGGGTATTTGGACTATCCGGCTGCCGATTGAACACTCTACACATCACCATGGTCACTGCATTCGCACCCTTTCAAATATTCCAAATCCATGATTTACATTCGATCTAAAGCTGCCTCTCACTCGTCGCATCCGTTTGATCCCATCGGACCTGCATATCAGCCGGCGCGCCCCGAGCCATCGCCTTCCTGGCGCCCCGAGCCATCGCCTTCCGGACGACCCGAATCCCGGACCTTCAGCGAAGCCAATTTATCATTCACCTCCGCAATCTCATCCTTAGCTGCCGCTACCCGCTTCTCCTGCTCAGGGCTCAAGCGCATACCCTCAAGCTGCTGCGCCAGACGCTGCTCTTCGATCTTCTGCTCGAGAATATTAATGATCGCGCAGAGTAACCTGATTTCCCAGTCGAGCTCCGCCTCGAATTTGGCGTCCTTGTCCACCCTCGCTTTGACCTCAGTAATCAACACTTCTATTTCCTCGACGGATGAGCGCTCGGACGTTTTCACCCCGAGAAGGATGACCTCGCCACGGATTTCGGCAAGCTTCTCCTCGAGAGTCTCGATGGATGCGTTAGCTCCCATCTTGGCAGTTCAGTGCAAAGGTTCTAGAAGACAACTTGCTGAGAGGCTATTGCGTCTTGTATGCCGCAGATGCGGAAAACCTTGTAATGAGAGTGAGCGTTTCTGAGTGCAGTGGAAAGGGGATATGGGGATGGTGGAGAGGAAAGTGAGCAGGGTACCAAACGGACTGAAACTGTCCGGACGGAGGCGACGAACGCACCTGGGCCGCCGTACAGGCACCCTGGCGTAATCGGATCGTCCCTCTAGGTAGACCTCCCCTTAGCCGTAAAGCGCAGCCGGGCTCCATACCAGGGTTTTGCTTGACGAGCTTCAGCCGCCCTCTATCACCACCCTAACGTATTACTATAGGTAGCGCTTTCGGATTCCCAGCGGCATCGCCATCTTGAGGCCTATAGGGATAAGACTAGTGCCCGTACACTTACTAGGCCGATCAGCGAACGGCCCGATGAGGGCCAGGCATTTTTACCCGGTAGGCCGATTGAACACTCCGCACATCACTAAGATCACTGCATTCACACTCTTCCAAAATACTCGAAAAAATCCATGATTTAAATTCGATCTAACGCCAGAAACAAGCTCTCACTTATCCCTCACACTCAAGCTCCCGAACTTCTCACTAACCTCCGCCAGGTCATCCTTCGCCGCCGCCACCCTGGCATCTTGCTCAGGACTCAACCTCAACCCCTCCAACCCGCTAACCAAGCGCTCATCAATCTGCCGCTCAAGCTCCCCAATCGCCTCTCGCAGCAGCGCAATTTCCATCTCGAGCTCCGCGGCAAACTTGCCCTCCTCAATCGCCATCGCTCTCACTTCCGCCATCGACAATCCAGCCAGAGGCCTCGTGGACCTGGTGCGCCGGCGCTCAGAAAGCCTCATCTCGATCAGGATGGCGGCGCCCCGGAGGTCCACCATCTTTTTTTTTCCAAATACTGGACCGGGGCGTTTGCTCCCATCTTTGCGTTCGAGGGGAAGGTGTACGGGGAGGAAAGGATTCTTGCGAGGCCATCGTTTCTTATCTACCGCAGATGTGGGACATTATATGATTCGCGTGAGCGCCCGTGAGTGCGGTGGGAAGTGGAGTGTGATGGTTACAGAGAGAAAAGTGAGTGCCTGTGAGTGCGGTGGGAAGTGGAGTGTGATGGTCACGGAGTGAAAAGTGAGCTTCCGGGGATCGATTGTGTGGTATTTGCGATGCGGTCACACCTGTTCCTGAGTGAACTGCTTGCTGTACGCCATCGCGATGTGGGTTGCTCATGTGCGGGTTCTGTGAACGGGTTTCCACCGATACTGGGGCGGTTCGCGCAGCATCTGAGAAGATGAAAGTCATGACGGAGGTAAGGCAATGGATCCGGGTAACAGTACAGGCCCGGGTAACAGCACAGACTCGGGTAAAAGCACAGACCCGGGTAAAAGCACAGATCCGGGTAACAGCACAGGCCTGGGTAACAACACAGGCCTGGGTAACAACACAAAAGAACCGCTGACATTGCACTCAGTACACCACCGCACCCGGTCACTTCAAAATGCAACCCAATCCTCCAAAACGCCACATCCAAAACACCAATCTACCCTCCCAGCCAAAACATACTCATACAATCATACAATCTTCAATATAATACAATCCTACTCAACCCTAAGCACCAATTCCCCCCCCCAAACCGTCGGCGTCAGCACCCCCCCACCACCCCCAATCTTCGGACTCCTCGCCACCGCCTGTGCACTACTCCTCGGCACGCGCGGATACCGCAGCCCCGAAATCGGACTCGAGGCCGTCAACGCACTCACGGGGCTCGCCTCGATCACCGGGCTCAGCGCTTTGCGCCGGGACATCATCCGCGCCGGCGCCGGCGCCACGGGCGCAGCTGGCATCCTTCCGCCGGGCGTCGGCGGCGTGGCACCTGTGCTACTAGCTGGCGTACCGCTGGCCGGACCCGCCTCGTCGTCGGACCCCACGCTGCTGCTGGAGCTGGTGCTTTCGAAGGAGGTGAAGCTGGCGCGGGAGGAGGTGGGGGAGTGAGGGCGGGGGTGGGAGAGGGTATGCGCGGGGCGGTGGTGGGGTGGGTGCGGCGCGGCGTGGTGCTGGGAGGGCTGGCGGGAGGGGTGCCTGGGTTGTGGTTGTTGTTGTTGCTGTGGAGGATGTTGGGGATGAGGTTGAGGTTGCTGAGGAGGCTGCGGTGCCTGGGGCTCTCCCGCCAGCCCGCCAACTTTTCTTGCCCCCCTCTTCCCCGGAATCTGGATCGACAAACTCGGAACGCGACTCCGGCGCCAATTCTTCGCGGGCGCGGGGACGATACGGGGCGGGGGTGGCGGGACGGTTGTCAGGGGGAGGCTGGACGTGGACACGTTCGCGCTCGGGACGTACCCGCCCCCAAACACGGGCAGGGACGCCGTGCTTGCGCTGCGGCCGAGAGATGCGTATGACGGGGGGGCGTGGGTGCGTTGGTGCTTGTTGAGGACGCGGCTGCCGATGGCCGGGTCGGACCGCGGGACGGGTACGGGGGCGCGGTGGTCGGTTGTGCGGGCTACACCGATGGGGATGGTGGGTGGGGCGAAGGCAGGGGGTGGTGTTGGAGGGGGAGGAGGGATGGGCGAGCGGGAGGGGATGAAGGGCGGGTGGGGGGTGGCTTGGAGGTGGTGTGGCGACTGGGGATGATATTGAGCATGCTGCTGATGTTGAGCCTGGGGATGCTGCTGAGCCTGCAGCTGATTCTGCGCTAGCTGATGCAGAGCCTGCTGTTTCTGGACATGTTGTTGCTTATTCTGCAGCTGATGCTGTTGCTTCCTTGGCCCAGGGTCCGGAATCGCCCTCAGCGCCGGATGAATAGTAGCCTGTAACTCAGGCTGCACGGGGTAATACCTCGGCCAGGGCAGCGCCGCACCATGACCAGCCGGGGCGGGAGCCGGGCCGGGCGGGAGGGGGGTGGGGGGGAGAACGCCGGGCATGACGTACGCGCCTGTCGCGTTGTAAGGCGCCGGGGGCAGTTGTGGGGAGTATGCGGGTGCGGGAGCCGTGGGCGGGTTTAGAGAGGAAATCGGGGGGTGGGTCGGGGGCGGCGATCGCAGCGGGCTCAGCGGGACATGTGAGGTGTTCGGAGGTGGTGAGCGTAGCGGTGGGCTTAGCGGGCCGAGTGGCACGCCGGCGTTGCGGCCTCCGATCGATGTTCGGGGCAGAGGCGGCGAGCTTGCCGGCTCCTTGAAGCCGAGGGCGACGGATAGGCGTGAGGCAACCGAACCCCGGGACCCTCGACTCGCCCTACTCGCCCGACTCGCTCTGCTCGCTCGACTTGCCCTGCTGGCGCGGGATTCTCGTCCTTCGACCACCCCAACGGGCGCAGCGCGTTTCCCCGGACTCTTGGGGGGTGGCCAGAAGAGCAGTCCCGTATCTTCGATTTCGCGTTGCCGTTGGAGGCGGCGGTTCCTGCGCAGTGTGTAGGCGAGGGTGATGAGGCCGCCGGCAAGGATGATGAAGGCTATGCTGCCGATTGTGAGGGCGGCGATTTGCGGGGGGGATAGAGGGCGAGATGGGGGTGAGGAGGAGGGGGAGGGAGAGGGTTGGGGAGTGTTGGAGAGGGGGGTTATTGGGGCCATGGTGCTTGCCCGGTGGGTGGGGAGCTGTGGGTGTTAGGTATATAGGTTGAGTCCGGGGAGTGAAGACGTACCGGGAGAACTATGAACGCATCGACTGCCCGGTTGCTGCTGTGCTCGGTGTCGTGAGACCGTGCGGACTCGAGGTCCGAAAGATGTCGATATCGCGCGTCGATACCGCGACCGATATCCCCAGCTCTTATTGCCGTCGCGGTGTCGTGTCGTAATCAGCGTTGTCTCCAGAATCAACCCTCAATCATCAAGGGTCATCGTCGCCATGAAAAACGCAACAACAAAAACCCTTCTCATCCCCGCGGGGGCCCCTCGAGGTGTATACCCCCATCCCCTCATCCACGCGCCGCGCAGGTCCCGTCCTCACACCAACCACGCCATCGCATGGCGCATAACCCGCGCCCCAGCCGTACCTGTCGGCGGCAACGAGCCTCGAACCCACCCAAGGCACCACAAGCAAATGCAGGGCTTAGCGCCCACGATCGGGACATTTTGCGTGATTTGCGCACTGTTTGGGCGCCTTGAGGTTGTGAGGCGAGTGTATGGCGGACTTGATTGGTGGGGCCAGGGGGTGGGCGCTTAGAGCCGTGCCTGGGGAAAGTCGATGCTGAGTTTATGCTGAGGTGTTGAGGGCAGAGCAAAGAAGTCATAGTCTCACCCCTCGATAGTTTCTGCTTCTAACTCTACGAGAACGTTAGCCAAGAGGCAACTACAACTTTTGCGAGACGCGGCCATAACCTTTTCAGGTAGCCCTTCGATCAAGGCTGAGCGAAAAAGTGATGAGCGGCCCCCCGATAGTCGGTACTTCATAATCAGCGAAACCCTTAGTAAAAGCTGGCAACAACTTTGGAGGGGTGCGCATCGTCTTTTCGCCCATGCCCTTGGGTGTCAAGAGGAGCCGGGCGCTGACTTTCGCAGGCGTCCTGGATGCGCGAACGTTGGAGGGCCTGGTTCGTGTGCCTGAGTGGTGAGGGGCAGATTACGGGTTGAGACTGGCGGGATGAGGTTATGGGGGTGAGGTGAGGTGAGGATGGAGGTGTGAAACACCGAGTCTGTTCATCTCTTCATGCCTTCATGCTGTTCATGCGTCAGCATCATCCATCTCGACCTCAATGCCATGAACTCAATGACCTCACGCGAGCAGCTTCCTTCCTTCCACCACGAAGCATAAAAGGACGTAAAAGGACGTAAAAGGACGTAAAAGGACGTAGCATAAAGAACAGAAGAAGAGGTGTCGTGAAGGTGAAGCTATGAGAGCTGTCTCGTCATCCCCACCACCCCGAACCCATCTCCCATCTCCCACCCCATCGGGCCTTCCCAACATCAAAACGAAAGGAAGGCGCGACTCCACCGCCAAATCCCCGTGACGACATCTTCCCCCGACCCACGCGCCCGCCAATCTCCCGCGCGTCAACGAACGCGGCGCTTGCACCGTGATCATCCCGATCAGCGCCGGGGGGGGGGACCGCAGGGACAGCGGGTGCTGGCGCACGTCGGCGGTAGCGGTCCAGCTCCGCAGCCCCGTTGACGTCGGTGTGTGATTTCGTTGCCTTGTGCCTTGTGCCTGGCAGGGTTGAGGCTGAGGGCTGAGGGCTGAGGGCTGAGGGCTGAGGGGCTGGAGGGTGACGTCGGTGCAGAATTGAGGCCCGAGTCCAGATGGCACATGTCAGGTACAGCCGTGTCAGCTGTCTTTTCAAGAAGCCTCTCCCCGCCGCCCATCGACATCACCAAACACATCACCAAATCACAGCATCGCAGCATTGAGCGTTAATTCCACATCAATTACACCCCCTCACCCCCTACCGCCTATCTATACAGCCCCGCGGCACCACCAAAAACGCAGAAAGCATCGGGTATGTACTAGCCAATCCCCCATGCCCCCCCCCCCCCACCCCCCAACTGTCAACCACGCGTGCGGTACAAAGAGCTCCAAAGGCCCCAGGTCTAAGGTCGGGCCCAATATCCAACAATCTCAGGCTCCCCCTCGCGGCCGGGAGAAAAAGTTCAGGAACGGAAAACGGAATTAACATCCTCCTTCCACTCCCCCTCCTCCCCCCCCCCCCCAAGGGCCCCCAAATACCAATTTTAGCCCATCCTACAAAGGCAGTCGCACTCGCATCGCATTAAAGGTATATGCGCAAGACCCAGCCAAAAGACGAAGACGATCAAAGGAAAATGCACGCCTCCCAGACACACAACGAGCGACCAAAGAAAATACCCAAATCCTAGCCGCGGAGCCAGCCACGATGAAAAAGCAGCAAACAAAGCAAAAGAGACTCAGCGCACCGGTATTAGCAAAGTGTTGTATGCGTGCACAGCAAAAGACGCGTAAGAGGGGACCCGATCACATGCAAAGCCCCGACCTATCCTATCCACGTCCTACCCCTGCCCCCCACCCATGATGCACGCCGCGAACGCAATGAAAATGACCACAGAGGTAAAGGAAATAGCCACGTAAAGGAGATGCAGGAACAAAAATCAGACCGGAGGGTTTTCATGCACACCGCCGACGGAACCGTAAACCAAATTTACGCCATGCTGGACCGATGAGGGGGAGAGATGTTGATGCTGTTGCTATCCATACCGCGTACCGTATCCAAAATATTACTAGTACGCTGCTTGCATGTCGAGTACGGGCACATGCTGTGTGAGTGACGGAGTTGGCGAGCCGGAGCGCGACGACATGGCGTCTTCGTAGCCGACGAGAGCCTGAGAATGCAGGCGGAAAGCCTCACCCATGAGCTTGGTGATGCTGCGACAGGTCAGTATATGCAACTCGCAAAAAATGGAGAGAAAGGACTCACCCCCACACGACAACCTCATCAATCATGCTTCCCCATAACCGCGCCACCGTCGACGACAGCTTCGCGCCGTACACGTCCACCGAGTCGTCATCGAAGAGCGCACGGAGCTTGTTGTACATGGCCATCTCCTCATCGGTCGGCTCCTCGTCGTGCTCAAGAGCGTAAAGCCAGAGAGTAAGGATCACCATCAGGTCCATGCCACAGAGCGGATGCTCGACACTCCAGTTCGTCGCCGAGGTGCGTGCGACCCACCGGATGCCCTGCACGGCCGCAACTTCAATGCAGTCGAAGCATTCCTGGATCACCTTGATCATCTCTTGCGAGCGCTTGACCTTGTCACGGGCGTTCGTCATCGCCGCCGCAACTTCGTACGAGTCGTGGTACCGCAGAGCTTCCTGCACCGACTTGAGGTCGACGAGTAGCCGGGCGCGTGTATTGCGATAGAGCGCCATGGCATTGAAGATGAGCGGGTGGCCCTTGTGCGGCGCACTGAGCTGCACAACCACCGTCTCCGGCTCGCAGATCTGCAGTGACTTCTCCCACGTCTCGAGCGCGAGGCGCAGCTTGTACTCCGTCACCACGTCTTGCAGTGCCTCGGGACTGCGCTTGTGATACCACACCTCGAGGAAGAGGGCGTTGATCATCACACGCGTCGCAAAGGCGCTGTACCGTGCGCACTCGCCCTGGAAGAGGGCGTCGTGCGCCTCCCGGAAGGTGATGATCATTGATGCTGCTAGGCTCTCGCGCCACGACTCCTCGTCCGCCGCCTCGAGGTTCCAGAGCGATTCGGACGACGGCAGTTCCAGGTTGTCAAACTCGTTGAAGCTGATGGCCGGCGTGTGGTTGTAGGTGAGTGTCATGAGCCCGAAGAAGATGTAGACAGCGTAGTAGGTGCGCCGGCAGCCCTCATCTTCAATCCACTCCTCGTGGCTGGGGTGCATGCCCTCGCGAGCCTCAGTGCGGTTCTTCAGCTCGTAGCGGTTACCAGCGACCATCTACTGATATTAGCACACGGTCAAATACGGAAAAAAAAAAAAAAAAAAAAAACCAGCACAAAACCTACATTCGCTAATAAGCTCTTGATCGAGCACGCCCATTCCAGGCCCTTGGCATCACCGCTCCAGCTCGCAAAGATCATGTTGAGCAGCGTGCTTTGCATCGCCCACAGCGGGCATTTACGCGAGCTGAAGTTGGCCTTGTTCTGCAGGAACTGGTTCACTAGCACCTTGGATCCAATGTGCAGCATGTACGCCTGCTCCTGCTCGAAGGTGTAAAGCGCGCCGATCGACAGGACGGCAAGCAGAAGCGGAGCCGCCGTCTCTGTGGGATCGAACGAAGCGGGATGCAAGAACGGCAAGTGGTGATGAAACAGATTAAAGTAAGTCGAGAGGTAGCGGTTCAGCACGGCCATGTTCGGTAAGCGGAACGTCTCGAGCAGCGCGACCTCGCCATCGGCGTCGGTGATATTGTTGCAGATCATCTGCACCTGCTCTTCGCTCTCGATCTGCGGTGACTTCGCCATGGTAAGCGCCTGAGAGGGGCCGGGCGAGCGACGGTAGTCGACGGGCGACACAGGGCCGAGCATGTTCGGGTAAGGCGAGAGCGCGCCCGGTGTTCCAGCCATGTCAGAGACGGAGAGCGTGCTATGCAACGACTGGAACGACGGCATTAGGCTGTCGCTGCCCGACATCTGGCGGTCCATGATGGGTGGTAGTTGATGCGGATGCGACGAGGGGCCGCCACTCGACGCGATGGAGTGTGAGCGCGGTTCCGAGTGTGAAACGAGCGAATCCCACGGCATCTGGGGGAGTGACACCGCGCCTGATGTGTAGCCGACGGGCTCCATCAATGATGGACCGTTCACAGAGGGCACATCCTGTTCATCAGGGATGGATTCAGGCTCTTGGCTCGCCATGGCCTTGTGGTGGAAGTCCGTCATCAGCATCGCTGCCGTCTCGAGATCGACCATTCCATCGCTCGCCGTTTCTATTTGCTCCAGCGTCGCCGTGTCGATGGCTTGTTGCTTCTCGGCCGCGGTCTTTGCCGCAGGGCGGCGCTTGGTCTCGCTGTGTAGGGGCGCGCCGCCATCTTTGTGCACTGTACGGTCGTGACGGAGGAGCAAATCGCGACGGACGAAGGTGCTACGGCACTTTGCACACTTGAAGGGACGTTCCTTGGTGTCTGGAGGGGTTAGAGATGGTACGAAGTGAGGGGTGCGGGCTGCAGTAAAGAGACAAGTAGTCTCGAGACGTGCAGACACGCGGAGTAGAACTAAAGGGCCACCTACGTGAGCGCTCATGGCGCGACCGATGTTCGCTGCGACTGAAGGCGCGCGCGCAGAACTGGCATTTGTATTTCTTCTCAGGCACACCAGAGCTCTTGCGAGTTGATGATGAAGGTGATGCGGAGGCGGGCATGACTGCGACAGCGGGCATTGATGATGAACGAGAACGGTGAGGATGCGTTCAAGCTGATGCAGCACGACGCGCGGACGGTAGACGGTGGTTAATGCGGGGGCGATGAGTGATGTGACGGTGTTGCATTCCGAGTCGTAAGCATTTACTAGGGACGTGAGTGAGCGACGCGACTAGAGACCAGCAAGCCTCGAGTCGGGTGGTGATGGTGTAGTGTGGGAGAAAGCGTAGATGCCAGCTGGATCCAAAAGCCGAGAGATGAAAGGGTTCGGGGATGGAAGACGATGACGATGATGATGATGGGAGGGGAAGTTTGGGAAAAGGTGGGAACGTGGACAAAAGTGA